>NEEE01005218.1:39019-53954 GCA_002278615.1 Pogonus chalceus | reverse complement strand
TTTTTAAAAAAATTAAAAAAAAAAAAAAAAAAAAACTAAATAAATTATTTATAATGTTAACCAACTTTTTTCTTGTTATAATTAAATAAAAATACAATATTTCTTTTTACAACAAGCAAATTTAACTTATTATCTAAAAATCGCCTGTAGCTCTTTTGTTCTAAGATTAATTTTTTCATTCATCGAACAAAGATCAACTTCATAGATGATTAATAATTTAAAATTAAACTAAAACTAGACACACAAAAAAGGAACAAATCATTTTGAAAGTAATCAAGATATATATTTTGAAAGTATATAGTTGCATTCAATGATTGATTAATGATACACAAAAATAGAAAATATATTCTAAAATAATATGATTTTATTGTTTCAGACTGTATCCAACAATCAAACTCATGCTTGCTGTGCAAATCATCTGGTTGCGTAAAATGCGCAACATACATAGTATACCCCACACGAGAATGCGTATCAGAATGTCCCTCAGGCTACGGAGCACGCTGGAGCACGTTAGTTGACTACATGGGCAAAATTTGCGTTCATAGTGGCTATTTAGGTGGATTATCCGCTGAAACTGCAGCAATTATTGTTGGAATATGTTCAGGAACTTTAATTTGTCTTGTTATTATATTATTCGCGATATTTTACGTAAGATACAAAAAGAAACATCCTTCAAATGCACCATCGGAAACTCCTTCAGATGTTGAAGATTCACCAGAACGAAAGGATTTCCTAAAACAAATAGAAATTCTAAAACCTCATGCACCAACATTTTTAGATATGCTTAACGACACCCGACGTCAAATTCGTGAACTACATAACGCGGGAGATAATGCCGCTATTACAGCGTACAAACCGGTGGTTCGCGACCTTGCTAAAATACTTTTATTATTAAACCGTCCTGTTGATAAACTTGCAATAATCCCGGATGATTGGGATCATTTGTTTAGTTGGGCTGAAAAAACATTAAAACGATATAAAAGAATGAGTGAAATATCTCAACCGCAAGTTGCTCAGCTTGTTAGTTTTTTACAAACGCCAGTACAACAAAATTCTGAAGAGAATTCACCGACTTTTTCACAGACTTTATCTACATTTAAACCTGATCAACAATATGGATCAGCTTTAAGTCTTCAAGATATAGCTGTTAAAAATTTTAATAGTAATTTTGGCAGCGTTTTAAACCCTCAATGGAGTTTTAATTATTCTTTAGTTAATACTGCAAATCCTGTTGTTGCAAATACAACTGATTGTAATGCCGATGTTTGGCAGGATAATACCAGAGATTATCTAAATAGTTCTTATTTATTAGAGGATGATTTTTTCCAATTCGGGTTTAGACCCCAAGATGAAATTACGACAGAATTGTAATTTTGATATATTACAATTGTTAGACCAAACTTTTTTAACTAGTCATGTCCCAGTGTATCACAAATGTAAACAAATGTAAATATTATTAGTTTTTTAAGAAATATATTTATATTATTTTATTAAAAAGTTGTTTTTGTATCCTATTAATTATATACGCCTGTTTATAAGCAACCAATATAACACGTGTTTTGTTGATTTCATAAAAAATTTAAATGTATTTAATAGTTGTACCGTTGTACAGTCAGTAGCGGGACATGCATTAGCACTATAAAACTGCAGCACCTATTATTTTCACGCAATATTATATCTTAATAATTGTAAATTATTTAAAGTACGCCGGTATTTTTTTTTTTTTTTTTTTTTTTTTTTTTTTTTTTTTTTTAATATTTTGAGAGCCGAAGTAGAGAATATGCAAAATTTTCATTATTTCATGGAACTATGCATTTTACAGTTCCAACAGTACTATGTTTGGATGTTTCGCAAATGTCTTAAATTAGAAGCTAGACATTTGATATAGCGAACACTGCAGCTATTGCAGTGCCAACTAAATTGTTTAAGATTTTAGTATGTTTATGCATAAATTTTCTTTTTTTTATACATATGTTTAACAGTGGCCAAAAAATTCACAAATTATAACTTGATGCCGCTTTTGTTTTCAGTTAGTTATATGTTTATAAATATAGGTAGAATGAATACTGTTGCTCTTACAGTGCTAATTATTTAATTCTTAAGAATATCCAACTTATTTTAAGTACACCGGTAATTTATTTTTGGAAACATTTTGAGAGCCGAAGTAGAATTATAAAAAATATGGAAAATATTCATTTGCTTTACAAATCGTTAGTTTAAAACAAAAATTTTATGGAACTGTGCGGTTTACAGTTCCGACAATACAATGTTTAGATATTTCGCACATATCTTAAATTAGAAGCTGGACGCTTTACAGACGGGACACTGCAGCTATTGCAGTGCCTACTACATTGTTTAAGATTTTAGTATGTTTATGCATAAATTTTATTTTTATATATTTTAACAATAGTAAAAATTTTCTCAAATTTGAACTAGAAGCCACCACTGTTTACAGTTAGTTTTATGTTTATAAATATAGGTAAAGTGAACACTGTGGCTCTTACAGTGCCGATTATATTCTGCAAGTTTTTGTAAAAGATTTCATTATGCTTATATATAAATTATATTTTTATATGTACAGTGCCTCACACTCTCTGACTGATTAGCTTTTCTCAAAAGTTGTATTTTAAATATATCAAATTAGTAATTTTTTCTTCTTTTTTTTATTGTTTTAAGTACATTTATCGTAATTTGAAATAAAATATCAGCTGCAAGGTTAAGTAATTTGCACTTTATTAAAAACAGTGTATTACACAAAGTATTCACAATATATTTAAAAAGATAGCGATCAAAAATACACATCCATGTTTACAAAAGAAAAACTTCTTTATAATTGCCAAAAAGTGCTAAAAACACCTGAATAGTCCCTAAATTTGAATGTTAACAAGAAGAGGGATTTTTTGGGAATAAAATGGCAATTTGACTACATTCTTATAAAGAAGCAATGAAAAATGACTTTTTTAAAAAAAAACTTGTTGAATCAATGCCAAGTAGACTTGAGACCGTGCGGAAGCAAAATGGCCTATCCACAAAATATTTATTTTGAAAATTCTTTTATTTATACTGAGAATTATCAATTTGTCCGACTTTGAGTGTAGGATCGAATTTTGTTATTAGCATTTTGAAAATATTTATTTGAAGTATTAAACTATAACTTTTTAGGCAGACTTGTCTGACTTTCAGTGTGAGCCACTGTTTATAATTTAAAATGTGTATAAATACTTTAAAATTTAAATTACTTGTTAGTTTACACGAAGTATTAATATAAATAAATGTATACATTATATTTGAAGTTTTTTGTTAATATAAATTAATTTTACGTATTTTATGTTTTAATTTATAATATCAGTTTATTAGATGATAAATAAAAAAAATTCTGTTATAAAAGAGAATGCAACAATGTATCAGTCGGTAAGTTAGAATACTGCCGTGCACCTACACATTTTATAACTTGCCGGTCAGTGACTCAAATACGTGTAAATGGTGTTTGGTCCGTGAACCACGCTTCGTTATTTGTTCAAGTTATTGGCGTATTAATTAATTTTTATTTCAAACTGAATTTAACTATACAAGGTAAGCAAATTTATTTCATATGTGATACATTTAACAATTGCATATTCTTGAATTTATTGTAAATATGCAGTTGCACGTCGGCTTGTCATGGAAACAGGCGTTGTCCGCTTTTATATCCGAGCATTATGACATATGCAAAGTTGTTTTGTTTTGACAGTTTGTTATTTTTAATGAATTCTCAATTAATTAATTAGAATTACATTAAAAATATTATAATTAAGTTTAAAAATAAATAATATCAAACCGTTTTGTAATTATTGTTGAAATATTTGTTATTTTATTCGTTGGAATTTGACATAACTGTTTCAAAATACTTTTTGTTTTTCTATTTGTAAAATACTTAAGTTATAACTAGTTCTTTTTTTGTTTTGATTTTATAACCTATATTTAACAACTAAACAAAATTCTAAGTGAAATATCAAATAATACCTAATTATATCCAAATTTAACTATTTAAATGTTTAAATATACTTTTAAAATTAGCTTAAACGTTAAAAACTGTGAGATTTTTCATTTCAATAATAAAAAAAATTGTGAAAGAACTATTTTATTTTCACACACTGATTTTTAAAATACCATCAGTAGAATTATAACAATTAATTGTTTTTGTAATAGGTGAAAGTGTGTATGAGTAATCATAAACATATTTTCTTTAGGCAAAATAAAATCGGAACAGTTTCAAGATGTTTAAATTTATTCGGCCGAAGGGGCCTCAACACTCTGCTGAGCGACAGAAATTACAAAAGGAATTATTTGCCTTTCGAAAAGTAAGTTTTTATTATATATTACAGGGTGTGATTTTATTTTATCAATTGATAAATAATGTAAACAAAGTATAAATTGATTTTGTATTTACACCTGTTTGCATAAGAGAATATATTTCGATATTACAGGTCCAACCCAAGTAAAAAACGGCTTATCTTATCATTTTTAAACATTTTATAAAAATATATTAATATTTAACTTATATTTATATAAAATAATAAACATACTATTTAAAATAGTTGAAATTTAACAAGTTGAAAAATGATTTTATTTATTATCTTAAATGTTAATAAAATTCTTTTGTTTATGTTCAATTGTTTGGAAACGATAAGAAAACAGCACAAATAATTCATTTATTATCAAGAATATAAGAAATGCTTATTATGTGATTGTAAGAAAAATGAAAATTAATTTACAAAATTACATTTAATAACTTTTGAATTTGTGTTTAAAGATAAATAATTTTTTTGTATTGAATTTATTTTTTTAATTAGATTTTATGTTATAAACCCTAAGTAAATTTATAAATTTTTAATAAATCAGTAAATGTCCCGCGAAAATGGTTGTAATAACCGATGCTCGTTATAAATAAATAAGAATCCTTTAATTACGTTTATATTTTATAAAATAATTTTATAAACATGTAAAGAATAATCTTATTTTTAAGTATTTAAAGGATTATCTCATAGTTCAGGATCATTATTTTAATTGTCAATATTTAAATACAGTAGAAAATGTTTATAATATAATATTACTATTCTTATTATTTGTTTTTATGTAGATTTTTCGATTTTCTTTGGATATAAAACAGCTTGAATATTTGGTAATACACCACCTTGTGGTATTGTTACAACAAATAATAATTTATTTAATTCTTAATCATTATGGATGGCCAATTGTGAATGTTTTATTAGAATAATTGTTTTTATTATCATGTGTAGCATAACTAGTCAATTCTAAATTTTTCGGTGTACCAGCACCAACTCGTACCTTTACGTAATAATCTATGAATACGACCTATTGGAAATTATAACCCAGCACCATTTGAAAAGTTTTTTGTCTGTCCTTTAACTTTAGAATGGCAAAAGCGGTTGTAATAAGCAGTGCTCGTTATATCAGTGTTAAAACAAATAAACAAGAATTCTTGTTAATCCATTTATTTGGGTAATATTGTATAAAGTAATTCCATAAACAAAACAAAACAAAAATTATTATTTATTCTAAGAAATTAAAATTTATATTTTTAAATCTTTCGATTCTTTTTAAGGGGGCATTTATTTATTTTTAGCCTAAAAAAGGGAGTTTTTTGGGAATATTTTTCAGAAATATGAATGAAGGTATAAACTTCGGATTTTTCAGCACCTTATTTAATAACGTTTCGAGTATCTTTTTGAATTTTTTCAAGTCTGTCAAATCTGTAGCGTCCCCTATATGGGTGGACGTCCGAGCTTGCAAGCCGGACATTTGTACGCGGGCGGAAACGTACAGGTCATCTGNTCATTTCGAGAAAAATGCATTTGAAGTTTGACGAAAGTTTAACATCAGACGCGAGACTTGTGACGCTTAAACACAAAATAAGTGCAGAACGGCATCGAGTTAAAGCAAACCGTTTTGCAGGGATAGTATAGACAATATAGGGAATCAAAAAATGCAAATAAAAATCGATTTTTACACCGAAAAATAAGTAAATGCCCCCTTAAATAAATAATAACTAATGTCGTTGTTGCCGATACTATTTTTGTATAATTTTATATGAAGAGTAAATAAATAATCGTCGTTATAAACAATTTCTACTGTAATAATTAAGAAGTAAAATATATTAAATTTAAAAAAAGTTATCGTAATAAATAAGTGCTTTATTTAAGAAAAGTTTGGTGTACAAAAAGCAGCAATAAAAATATCAATCTATAAACAATTTATACTGTGTATAAATATGAAATATTTAAATAAAATATTCATATTAAAATGAATTATTTCCATAGACACTCCATCATGGATTTCCACATAAACCAACAGCCTTAGCATGGGATCCAAAATTGCGTCTGTTTTGCATCGGCACAGCAACAGGTGCAATAAAAGTTTTCGGTCAACCTGGTGTTGAATTTTACGGACAGCATCAATCACAAGAATGTGCAGTTACACGATTAGTATTCCTACCAGGTGTCGGTAGAGTTGTTTCATTGTGCGATGATAATTCATTACATCTGTGGGAAATAAATAGAAGCTCTTTAGTAGAAGTAACATCGAATTCACTTGAAGGAAAATTGAAAAAAATTTCTGTGATTTGTGTTGAAAGTACTGGGAAAAATTTATTGCTGGGAACTGAAGGAGGAAATATTTATTTATTGGATGTGCAGCAGTTTAATCTTTCCATTAATGTTATTTATCAGGATATTGTTATGCAAAAGTAAGTAATTCTAAGGTGATATAGTTTAAATGCTTAATCATTCAAAACAATATAAATTGTACCCACTTGATCTTTGTTTTTCTCCGTTAGATAATTAATTAAATATCATTCATTGCAATAATAATAACAACAATATATTATTCATACGATTGAAGTTATCATCGGCTTTTAGTGAATTATTTTTAAATAAAATAATCAACGAAAAAAATTAAAAGATTTATTATAATAAACATAATATATTTGTTGTTGGAATGTTAGATTACAATTTACAAATGCAGTCAAAATTATTCACTTTTTAAATTTATATTTAGAAGTTCGTCTTATTTACTAATGCATTTAAATTCATTCTAAAAGAATTTTTTAAAGTAAAATCTGAGTTACTTTTATTCCATTTCTCCAGTTTTAGAGATTTATTGTTTGTAATTTGATGCTTATGTATTTTAACTTTTAACAAACGCTACAAATTCTCAATTACATTAATATCTGGGGATTTGAAATGGAATTTGTTAATGTTATAGCCAGAAGCGGACCCTAGCTAGATCAGTGTTTCACAAATTTTACTCATCAAGGAACACTTTTTAAGTTCTAAATTTATTTTAGACATATTTGAGTTAATTTAGACGTTTAATTATAATAAATGATAACACAGATATATGATATAATTAAATTTTGCGGAATATTTAGTGACCGCGAAATAAAGTTTAGAAATCACTGGCATAGATAAATAGAAAAAATGTCGAAGACACGGTCAAATCGTTAGCTTAAAAAAATAAATCTAGGAACATTTATTATTTTGTTTATTATTTATATCTTTTTGGGAAGAATTCTTGTGTGACAGGAAAATAAAATGTCTAGGGCTCCAAAATAAATAAATTTGGCTATGTTTGGAGTAGTGAACAATGCCTGAAATATCTTTCAAATCATTGTCTTGACTTGTTAAATATCTAGGTACTAGGTCATATATTAATATCTTCAATTAATTGCAAGTTTCCGACCTCAGAAACTGGCATCCACCCCTTTGAACGCAACAAAAACTATTGTAAACTGTTTTTAATATATTTTTTATCGATGATTTATAACAATATTATTAAATTTTTTACTTTTACAATGAATTTATACTTTGAATTTATTAAAAACTGAAAATAATTAAGTTATCATATCTATTATATTTTTTGTAATGTTTATATTTTGAAAATGATTCATTTAATTAATAATAATCAGTTTACGAAATCAAAAAAAGATAATAAATACCGTTAAATAATTTTTCTTAGAATAATAATTTGAACAAAATCATAGATTTGATTTTTGTTAACATTATGTTTCATACAACAAACAAATTAATCTTATCTGTATAATTTTTATCTAAGTTTTATATCATCAATAAATATATAACGCGTTTATTACACAAAAATTAAATCCTTTAAATAAAATAATATTTTATCTTTCTAATAAGGATGTAATTAAAAACAAAATACGTTTTTTCTTATATTATCGTATATATACAAGTAAATAGATTAAATTTAAACGAATTTAAACTTGTTTTAAAACAATGAATTAGTTGTAAAACAATAGATGACCTAGTTTTTTTTTAAAATTACCTGTTTTATAGGTATTCTTGTAATTTAATATGATCAAAAACTAGTTTTAAAGTTCGGCTTCGTATGTATTTTTTACTTTACTGTTTATGCACTTTTTAATCAAATAATCAATAATTTTATTTCCTATAAAATTGCAGAATTAATAATATAGGGTGAAAATAATTTTATCAACTATATAAATATGTAATAATGAAATTATTTGTTTTATAAATTATTTAAAATTTTCTGATAAGAATTTATGGATTTATTTTATGTTGTTTAAACTGTATTATCAATTATTGACTGTTTCTAGATTAAAAATAAAATTAATTTTACAATCAATAATTTTATTATTGAGTAACTATTACACTGTTAAAAAATACTTATTCTAGTCGAAATAGCATTTTCAAATTTGTTTTAGGTGTTAAAATATTTTCATGTATCAACAATGTCTTANAAAAATGATTCATTTAATTAATAATAATCAGTTTACGAAATCAAAAAAAGATAATAAATACCGTTAAATAATTTTTCTTAGAATAATAATTTGAACAAAATCATAGATTTGATTTTTGTTAACATTATGTTTCATACAACAAACAAATTAATCTTATCTGTATAATTTTTATCTAAGTTTTATATCATCAATAAATATATAACGCGTTTATTACACAAAAATTAAATCCTTTAAATAAAATAATATTTTATCTTTCTAATAAGGATGTAATTAAAAACAAAATACGTTTTTTCTTATATTATCGTATATATACAAGTAAATAGATTAAATTTAAACGAATTTAAACTTGTTTTAAAACAATGAATTAGTTGTAAAACAATAGATGACCTAGTTTTTTTTTTTTTAATTACCTGTTTTATAGGTATTCTTGTAATTTAATATGATCAAAAACTAGTTTTAAAGTTCGGCTTCGTATGTATTTTTTACTTTACTGTTTATGCACTTTTTAATCAAATAATCAATAATTTTATTTCCTATAAAATTGCAGAATTAATAATATAGGGTGAAAATAATTTTATCAACTATATAAATATGTAATAATGAAATTATTTGTTTTATAAATTATTTAAAATTTTCTGATAAGAATTTATGGATTTATTTTATGTTGTTTAAACTGTATTATCAATTATTGACTGTTTCTAGATTAAAAATAAAATTAATTTTACAATCAATAATTTTATTATTGAGTAACTATTACACTGTTAAAAAATACTTATTCTAGTCGAAATAGCATTTTCAAATTTGTTTTAGGTGTTAAAATATTTTCTTGTATCAACAATGTCTTAAAAAAATAAAACTGATGTGTACATTAACTGAAATTTATACTTCAACTATAACATTTAGATGAAATTGAATAGATAGGGAAGTAAAAAGTTCATTTTCTGCTGAAATACAGCTTAAATGAAGTTTCTTTTAGTTTCTTAACTAGCTAACTTACTTTTTATACAAAATTAATTAATAATTAAGATTTGCAAATGCAAAAAGTATCTATTTGCGAGAAAAAGTAATATTTATTGTATTGATTTGAATTTGTTAATAGTTAAATTGTAATTGCGTTATAAGAAACGCTTCTCTGCTCGTACTATAAAATAGTTTTAATTACGAGGTTAAATAAAATAAAATTTATAGAATAGATTTACATAATAATTTAAACAAATTATAAATGATTATTTTATTCTTATTATTCACAAACTATTAACAATATATACTAATGTATCCCTAACATTGCAAATACTATATTTTAGATTTCAAAGAAGCATTTACTTATTTCAAGCTTTAAAAAAAAACTGTTTTTTTTTAATATTTTTCAGGAATATAAATGAAGGTATAAACTTCGGATTTTCAGCATTTTATTTAATGACCTTTTGAGTATCTTTCGGAATTTTTTTAAGTCCCTATCAATTCTGTAGCGACTCCTAAGTGGGTGGACGTCCGAGCGTGCAGGTCGGAGATTTGTACACGGGCGGGAGCGCACAGGTCATCACGGTCATCTATTACAAAAACGGTTAAGAAAACTAAAATCTACATAAAATTATCTGGAGCTTGTTCTGCTTGAGGACAAATTGTAGAAAATTCCCAAAATAACTGCCACCTGAAAAAGTGGTCGATTTTTGACCACTTTTTTCAGACTTTCAAGAGCCCGAATTTTTTTTTAAATGTTCATAATAATGGCGGATTCTAGCACAAACTTCAATAAATTTTATCTTCTTTAAACTAAAAGATCAAAATTGGTTCAGTAGTTTTTGAGTTCTGCTCTTGCCCAGACACGAAATAAGTGCAGAACGGCATCGAGTTTAAGGAAATCGTTTTGCAGGGATAATAATATAGACAATATAGGGAATCATAAAATAAAAAAAAATCTATTTTTTAAAATCTAAAAATAAGTAAATGCTTTCTTAAATTTATAATAGAATTTAAACAAAATGTTAAATAATTTTAGAATATTTTTTTATTGCTATAACTAACCATTTAAACAGTTAAAATAATAAACATATTTCACTAATATGAAGTATTTAAACTACAACTTTCGAGAAAGACTTGTACCGAATGATCCAAAATGATTGACTGTTTTTTTCTTTGTCGCCTCGTTGTGATAGTAATCCAGGTACTACTGACAGATCGCATTGGCGTAAAAGCTACGTACCCAGAAAACACTAGAATTTTCTTGAGCAACACACTGTTTATTGTATGCCACTGATATTAAAATTTCGTTTGTCGGTAAACAAATTTCAAACTTTATTTAGTTGAAAGTTAATTTTGATCATAATACGAACTTTTTCAAGTCACGTGACGGTCAATCATTTTGGGTCACCAGTATATAACTATAAATCACATTCATTAATTTAAAAATGTGTATCAGTCTGCTTCAAATTCAGACCCCAGAATTATAGAATTTTATACCCGTATCTCTATAATTGTATAAGTATGTATTTAACAATTTAAAATGGTTGCAGTGTCCCAGAAGATTACAAACTAAACCCTGGCGCAGTAGAAGTAATAGCCGAACAACCAGGCAAGCCAAACAACATATTAATCGGATACAACCGTGGTTTAATGGTTCTATGGAACCGTGAAGAAAACACAGCCGTTCAAACATACATTTCAACTCAACAATTAGAAAGTGTTTGTTGGCACGAAGATGGCCAACAATTCACAAGCTCACATAACGATGGAAGTTTCGCTACGTGGGATATTGACAACGGAGATAAACCAATCAACGAACCAACAACAACGTATGGACCATTTCCTTGTAAAGCAGTCACGAAGATATTCCGTAAAAAAATGGGAGATGAACCTTTGATTGTTTTCTCCGGCGGAATGCCTAGAGCGAGTTACAGTGATAAATACACTGTATCCGTAATACATGGTGATAAGCACATTGCTTTTGAATTTACCAGTAAAGTTATTGATTTTTTTATCGTCAATAAAAAACCTGAACAATCTGAAAACGAAAATATTGTTAATTGTGAACCAGAAGCTTTGGTCGTACTAGCTGAAGAGGAGTTAGTTGCGTTAGATTTACAATCTAGCGATTGGCGTATGATGAATTTACCGTATCTTGTATCTTTGCATGCTTCTGCAGTTACTTGTTCGCAACATGTTACTTCTGTATCAGAAGAACTTTGGAATAAGATTAAGGAAGCTGGTAATGCGCAAGTTGCTGATATTTATTCTGATCATGAGTGGCCTATTGATGGTGGATCGTTGTTATGCGAAAAAGGGGCTCAGCCTAGACGAGAATTACTTTTGACTGGACATGAAGATGGTACTGTACGGTTTTGGGATGCAGGAAGTGTTACATTAACTCCGTTATATAAATATAGCACTGCTCAATTATTTACTGGTACGTAGAAAACATTTTTTTTTTTTTTTATTAAATATTATAGGAATTGCTTATAACGACGGAACACGGAAACAGCAGAATTATATTAAAATAATAAAACAATTATCATATGTAAACTTAATTATTATTAAATATTTTATAGATTATCTTAATGTTCAGATTTTTATTATTTAGGAAATAGTTTTGGTAAAAAATTTATAGCTATAAAGCTTCAATTTCCTAAATAATATCGGTAAAAATTCAGTAATAGTCTTGTAGTCTTTTTATATCATACTAATAAGTATTATAGTATATCTATCGATATTTTCTTTTTAAATAATATTATAACCGATTAGTAATAATCGATTTCATATGAAAAGCAAACAAATAGTTATAAACTGTTTCCACTGTAATACCTAGATAGATTTATTTTTAAAAATGTCAAAGAATTGATTGAATAATTCCTTTTAATGAATTATCTTTACTTGTTTTTGAATATAAATATATTCTTTTATTATTCCAAAAAAGTATTTGCATTAGTACCAAAAGAAAATATGTTACACTTTTGTTCGTTGCAATAAACTTATGTTATTAGGTAATATCTATTATTAAGATAAGACTGAGATATTTAAATTATATTTTTCGAATAAAAATACTTCTGGGCAATAGTTAATTACAAACGTAAGTTTGATTGAAAATATCTTTAATATTTACGAAGATACCTTAAGTTAGATTATAGCTTCTACTCATTTTTAAGGAAGATGATCAGATTTAAAATACTTGTAGCTTAGTTTAATCAAATTAATTAATTTATTAATTAAATTCATTACATATGTATGTAAACTGAAATAATTTTTTAAATTTATTATAATTTGTGGTCTGAGTAAGGGCGTTTTTCTTGTTTTACAACGTGTAATTGTATTAAATTATCCGCCATCTTGAATTCATAATAGATAATATTTTCTTGTACCAAATTTATTTTTCTATTTACATGTACGATATACGCGTGTATAGTAAATTTTTCGTAATTCTTGGCAATAATCTGTTTCTAAAAAGGTTTTATTCTTTTTGCTCACTAAATGTTTTTTATTGTACAATATATAATTTTGTTTTTCTAAACTTAATCTAAATTTTGAGTTTGAGGTAATAATACATAACAAATATAAATTATTATTTTTTGAGTAGCTGAATCATTTTGATTATTAAATCTTTAGATAAAATACATTTATTTTATATATTTTTGATTTAAAATTATAATATATGATTAAAATATTGCTAATTGGTATTTTATCTGTATATTAATATTATTTTCATAAATAGTTTTAAGTATTATAAATTAAATAAAAAATCTTTTAAGTAATTAGTCTAAAAATGTCCAAAATAGTTATAATATGTATATTTACTTCTTATAATTTGTAGTTTTAAACTAATTAGTACCAATTTATTTATATTTCTACTTCAGTAGTATAATAAATAAATTAAACAAAAATAATGTTAAAATAACAGTAATAAATTTAGATGTTTATTTGATTTATTTCAAATTTCGATGCGTTTTACTTTTATGGGTTTTTGGTTAGAATTACTTCTTATACCTAAACACATTATCTTTGGATTTTTAAACTATTTGTTGGCAAAAATTGTACTAAATTCTAAAATAAAATCAAAGTTATTAAGTTACACATAAAATAAAAAAATTCTTAGTTAAGTTGCGTATATTTTTTAAATATCGTTTGAAAATATGAATATATTTTTTCTTGCAGGAGATAGCATTGATGACCATTCTCCTTCAACAGAAGAAGACGAAGAATGGCCACCATTCCGTAAAACTGGAGTATTTGACCCATATTCAGATGATCCACGGCTTGCTGTTAAAAAAGTAATTTTATGTCCATTATCAGGAACTTTGGTAATTGCAGGAACGGCTGGACATGTTGTAATATCCAAATTTAATACAGAACAAACAGATGTTAATTTAAAATCGACTTTAATGAATATAGTCAGCGACCGAGATGGTTTTGTGTGGAAAGGACATGATCAGTTAACAGTTAGAACTGAATCAGTTTCACAACAAAATGGTTTCCAAGCATGTGCATTACTGCAGTTACATCCACCAGCAGCTGTTACCTGTTGTGTGTTACAAGCTGAATGGGGACTTGTTGCAGCTGGTACAGCACATGGACTGGCTTTGTTTGATTATTTGCGACAAAAACCTGTGATTGTAAAATGTACACTTAATCCAAATGGTAATAAAGCATGTTAAAAGGGCTTTATTAAAAATATATAATATTATATTTTATAGATCTCTCAGGAGCCGGTGATACTCCGATCTCACGAAGAAAATCGTTCAAAAAGTCTCTCCGTGAATCATTCCGTCGTCTGCGTAAAGGTCGTTCTACAAGGCGAGCTAATTCTCCAGCAGCTACTTCACCAACGTCGCCTACTTCGACGACAGCAACTTCACCGACTAGTAGGAAGCTACCAACTTCTGATAGTGATAGTTCAGCAGCACCGTTTAGTCCGTTGGAGGCGAAACCTATTGAACGACAAATCGAAGCTCGGCCAGTTGATGACGCTCTTGGATCCATGGTGCGCTGTTTATACTTCGCACGTAGTTTTCTTGTCAGTGGTATGTTTTTGTTTTGTGATGTTTATTTTGTTTGTTTTGTTTAATTTTTTTAATTACTTTTAATTAATTTTTATTGCGATTAAATATTATTAGGGACATTATAATATTAAATAATTTATTTTAGACCTGTTGCGTACCTTGATTTTTT
>NEEE01005319.1:23850-34451 GCA_002278615.1 Pogonus chalceus | reverse complement strand
TTAACAAAAGCCAAATAAATTTCCATTCATTTGAATTGTATTTTCATAATGAAGAATTCATTTTCATATTATTAAATAATGCTTGTATTTCATTCGTGATTGTAATATTGAAATTAATTTTTCCGATAGAAAAGTCGTGTTCCGTCGTACGCATGAACGATTAATTTTGATTGTCGTCGGGAAATCTCTTAAATTCATGTTTTAAAATTGAAATTTTTTGTTTGTTTTATTGAACAAAAATATTTTTATTTTATAATCCATGCATATCAAATTATTATTTTATTTGACATAAGATATTTTTTATTTGCGAATTTCAATGAACTCATTATTTTATTACATTTTGTTATGTCAATAAAATTAAATGTTTTAAATTTCAAATATACGTTTTTATCAGGGATCTGGTGTTGACAGAAATATATAAAGTAAAATTGGAAAAAAGAATATGTAATCTAGAGAATATAGGTAAAAGTGAATGAAATCTGAGTTGAGAATTTAATAATGTTATTTTAATGTAAGTGTCAAAATCATGAACCTAAATTTCATATACTTTCATGTCAAATACGATATTATATTCTTGTGTCAATCAATATTTTTTGCGATATTGAAATAATATTCGAGAGAAAACACTTTTTCTTTTATATTTACCTGTGCACTAACTTATTTCAAACTTTATTATTTGTTATTTGTTTTGTATGAATATTTAAATTCAAATAAAATTTATTTTTATTTATATTTTACGGTTTGTTAAAGCTGCATTTAGCAGCTTGCAATCATTAATAAATAAATGATCTCATAAAATTTCGGAAAACTTATTTTTGTTTTCATTTAATTGTACTTCAGTTTCTTAAAAATGGCTTTAAAGATTTTGATAAAAATTACAGTTTAGGAATATTTTTTATTTGTTACAATCTTATTTTCGGAAAATAGATGCTAAGCAACAAAATATTATTTACAAATATTAAATTACTTCAAAATATTATTTTATATAATAATCTTTTTGATAAACAGTTCGAAATCTAAATGAAGGGTAACGAAAAAATTAATTTTGATATCATTTTTAAACTTCACGATGAGTACAAAATATACTTTGTCAAGCGTGTATGTGTCATTTTCGAAAATGAAGCAGCCAGAAACATTTAAAATTTTAGAAAAATATTTATTGCCTATTAGCAATTATCAAGTGTTTTATTATTCATTTTGCTCCAAAACCAATAAAACAAAGTATTTTCATGAATATCTAAGACATTAATAACATCATTTATCATAATTATACATATCTAAAGCATCATATTCTAATAGAACCTATTTTGAAAATAAATACCAGCAATTAAACACGAATAACAAAACATTATTTTGGAAATCTAGAAACACGAATTCCAAAACAACTTTCATTTATTAATAATATAGTAAAACATCTGTAAAATTTCATTCATCATTACATTTAAGTTTTTCTCTAAATGTAAAACAAATGCATGTCACATAAACATCGCATGTTCGTCTGTTACTATAATTAATACAACAATTATAGAAAGAAATCTTGTTTTTTTAAGGTAATTTTGTGGTTTATTAAGTGTCAAAATAATGTTAATAAAACCGCAATAGGCATTATTGATTATTCGTATCATAAATTTTATGTAATATAATTTGGCAATATGATTTTTTTGAGGTCAGCAGGTACTAGGAACATTTGTTTAATAACGACATTGAGATGTCATGTTTTTATTGATAATAATTTATTATGTTGACTTTATTGTTGATTAATTTGAACTATATATGCTTATGTTGTAAAATATATATTATATATTAACAAATTTTTATTGTATTATCTTGATGTTAAATTGTAAAGTGTATATTTGGATAAAGATTAATTGTTAACTTTGGTGAAACAAGTTTATGTATAAAGCACTTGTTTTTAATGTATTCTATATATTTATTGTTTATTATAATGACAAATTATATTAAGGAAATTGAAATAAATATGACTTACCCCGAATTTTTGTAGTTTGATTTGATCGAGGAACTCAGGAAAACATTTCTGTAAAATAATAAGAAAATATATATTAAATTAAAAGAATCTTTCTTAATTTTTATATATTATTGTTCCTATATATACAATGTATTCCAAAAGGGATTTTATTCGCAAAATTTAATCGTTAAAGATGTTCTATTGGTTTTAATTCTTCACAAGCTGAATTTTGTAAGGTTTAAGATGCAAATCCTTCCTTATAATTCTTTGGAAAGACAATTTTTGAACGTTTAATTCTGGACCCTTTTGGGCCTTCTGTATAATAAAGAAATTAAATTTGTTGCAGAAAATATGTAATTTCTTATATAATTCTTAAAGGATTTACCATTTAATTAAAGTATAAAATATGTTTTGAGCTTTCAGATTTACAATTTACAATTTTTACAGATAGCTTGAAGCTCTGCAAACGATAACGGTATTTTTATTTAAAAATTTAGTGCAATTTCTTTAAGAAAAAAAGCTTGAAATGCATATTAATTGAACAAAATATATTATTTAATATTTAATAATGCATTTTGCAAGAGATTTAAATATTTTCATCATTTAATTAACTTATAAATTTTTTCTTAGCTGTTAAATTTTACACAAAACATTTTGAAAAGTGATTTTATTTAATAAATTCTCTAAAACAAAGAAGAATNTGTTAAATTTTACACAAAACATTTCGAAAAGCAATTTTATTTAATAAATTCACTAAAACAAAGAATAAACTTTGAAACAAAAAGAAATCAAGTAGTGTATGAAATTAAAAACAAAAGATTTTACAAAAATATCACGATTAATAAAGAGTTCATCTTCAATTTGAAACCTTCTATTATTTCCTATCAATTATTTGCAATTTTTAATAGTCAATTTCTAAAGATCTCAAAATTTTGGATCTTTAAACTAAAATTTTTTATTGCATTACATATTTTAATGCATTTTTAATAAATTTTAATACTTTTATCATTTCGTTATTTCAAAAACATTTTCTTATATGTTAAATTTTACAAAAAACATTTCGAAAAGTGATTTTATTTAATAAATTTACTAAAACAAGGAAGAAACTTTGAAAAGAAAATAAGTTAACGGGTGTATGAAATTAAAAACAAAAGATTTTAAAAAAATATCAGGATAAATAAAGAGTACAACTTTAATTTGAAACCTTCTATTATTTCCAATCAATTATTCGCAGTTTTTAATTGTTTTTTGACAGTCAATTCATATAGATATCAAAATTTGGGAGCATTAAACTACAAAACAAAAATGACTTTGATGCAAATATATGGAATCCAAGAGCCACCTCTCTTTACCATCAACTTTGAGAGACGATTTTACCCTTTAAATATGTTTTCCATTGATAAAAAAATACGTGTCTCTAAGATATGAGGGCAAAATCGGCGAGGGACACCTCCTACACCTTCGTTGTTAATCTTAAATCAATAAAATTATAAAGATCAAACCAATAGACTAATATATGTAATCGTATGCTCCAATAACTTTACTTGTTAACGCTTTAATCTTACAATATAAGTATACACAATAATACAATCTCTTAGTAATACTTGTTGTCTTACAATTTATAGTAAAGAAAAGATATTTTCTATAGTCGATTGCCTGTGGGTGCTCACGTTGTCTCAGAAAAATATTTCTTTCGTTTTCAATCTCAAGGTTGCTAGTTATAGAACGTTTAGCATAAATAGGAGCAGTGCATAATAATATACATGTGCATTGTTTTATAATATTGTAAACTGATCTTATAATATCGTTAAATTACAATAATATAGATATAAAATTTATTGGTATAATTATTATATATGCTTCATTGAGTATTTATTATTTAATTCTAAAATTAGACTATGAAGCAATAATATTTTTTTTAATTTTAGAGTTCATTAAATAATATTTGAATAAATCCAATATAATATTAAATCAATTTTTAGCAGTTAATCAAGTTTGAAATATAATTTCGTATTTTATATTATCCAACAATTATTTCTATAAAACTGATTATATCTACTAAATATTATTTATCTATAAAATGTTTAAATAATTTCGTATTTCTCATTAGTATATCTATTCAACTTGATAAAAGTAAGATTTTTAGCTGACAGTTAAACCTTTGCCGCTAAAATGATTAGAGAGGTTATAGATAGACTTTAACAAATGAGATAAATGGTTACGCAACTAAATTCTTTAAATGTTGATATAGTACTTAATATCTAGCTCATTCATGAAAAATAAGCTAAAATAATTATACCTGGGAAGGGTCAAGATTCCATTAAAGGTTGGCTTTTAAATAAATAGGTCAAATATTTTCTACCTGCTGGCGCTAGAATAAATAAGTCAAAATTTTGTTTATCTGCTGCTGCTAAAATAAATAAGTCAAATTCCTTTTACTTATTGGCGCTAAAATAAATAAACAAACCCTTTCTACCTGTTGCTGCTAAAATAAACAGGTCAAATATTTTCTAACTGCTGCCAATAAAATAAAAGGATCAAATATTTAGGACCAACCGAAGCTGAACTTTTTTCTATCTGGACTATGTCAAANAAATATTTTCTTTTCCTTAAACTTATTTAGTCATATAAATATTAAATTTTATTTGAAACCAGACTAAGAGAAAGTGTCATGAGACATTAAACTTCTAAGAAATAAATAAGTATTTAAATTCACACATAATAATTAAATATTATCATTAGCTTCATTCCTACAGCAAATTAAAATTTATTTTGTTCCAAAAATAATCGACTTTTAATGAATGTCAATATAAATGAATTCTCAGCACTATAATATCTTATTGTTACACGGCTTTGAACCCGGAAATTATAATTAAACTCTAATGTACATACATTTATTAATTACTGTTTATGGTAATGAAACTATTTCACAATTTAACTTTACATTTGTGTAACAATTAAATTTAAATATTCTGACGTGTTTATTAAATAGTAAAAGTTTTAAAAGAAACACTTGCCAACAATCCCCAGGCCATTCAGAATACACTAAATTACCTTAAAGACATTGATCACCTACACAAAATTTGACTAACAATTTAAATAAACTGTCCTAATAGCCATTTGTTGCTGAAGAACTTCATAAATTAAAAAAACAAAATAATTTTGTTACATTTCGAAATAATTTTAAAACATTTATGAAACTATTTCCGGAATAAAATCGGAAACAATAAAAAATAATCATTAAGTATCACTTGTAAAACTTTTACTATTTAATAAACACGTCAGAATATTTAAATTTAATTGTTACACAAATGTAAAGTTAAATTGTGAAATAGTTTCATTACCATAAACAGTAATTAATAAATGTATATACATTAGAGTTTAATTATAATTTCCGGGTTCAAAGCCGTGTAACAATAAGATATTATAGTGCTGAGAATTCATTTATATTGACATTCATTAAAAGTCGATTATTTTTGGAACAAAATAAATTTTAATTTGCTGTAGGAATGAAGCTAATGATAATATTTAATTATTATGTGTGAATTTAAATACTTATTTATTTCTTAGAAGTTTAATGTCTCATGACACTTTCTCTTAGTCTGGTTTCAAATAAAATTTAATATTTATATGACTAAATAAGTTTAAGGAAAAGAAAATATTTGTAATTTATTACTCAGAACATTTTTTGTTTAACTAATTATTATTTTTAATTGCAGAGAGTAGAAACATCAAGTGCAGAACCACAAACACATCGTTCAATCACAAGCCGAGGGCGAGCGAAATTTACATCAAGCCCTGAATTCGCTCAAATCGCAGATACCTCTGAAACTGCTTCCGATGTTTCTTCAAGTCAAAGTTCAAGACCATCTTCTCGAAGAAGATTGGATTATGAAAGACACTTGGAGCCCAGACAGCGTTCACAAGACGTAACACAAAAACCGGCGAAAATCCATGGATCATACGAAGTTCAAGAAATCGTTGATGATATCCCTCGGGAAAATGCTAAAAGGCCTTTACTTCGACCACGTGCACAGGACCAACAAACAACTACTTTAACACCTCCGCAAGCTAAACCTGAAAAAACTGAAGTTCCAATTGTACAAACAACTAATTTGGAAGGGTCCACCGAAGAACAGAAACTTACAGAGCAAGTTCCTTCAAATGAAGATGTCACCGGAGCAGTTCTTTTCGAACAAATTTCTGAACAAACGATTCCTTTAACAACGAAGTTATTTACACCAACATCAAATGAACAAACTTCGACGGAAGATTTAATGAAAGAAATACCAAAAATTCAAAAGATAACTCCAATTGCTGTTGCTCCAGTAGCTGAAGAACCACGTAGCAGATTTCTTACAAGAAGTAAAGCTAAAGCTCCCTCTGAACCTGCACCAGTTTTCGAAGAACCACAAAGATTCTTACCCCGAGCTCAATTGAGATCCCGGACTAATTCAAGAGTCGATGAAGTAACAACATCATCACGAGGTCTTACAAGAACTAGAGGACATGTAAAATCTGATGAAACTACGTCCACAACTGCTCGGACTATTCAAAGAACAAGAGCACCAAAACGCGTTGAAACCACTTCGCAAGAAACTGTTAAACCATTAAGACGCAGCGAAGCTGCTTCTCAAGAAATATTAAAAACAAGACGCGTTGATAACTTACATGTTAAACCAGCAAGAAATCAAGAACCTACTCCTCAAGTTGCAACAAAACCAGCATATCGGAGAGAAATAATTTCTCATGAAGCTGCAAGATTAGAAACAAATTTCCGTAATCCTGAATCAACTGTAGTACAATCAAATTTTCGTACACGTGGGAGTAGTTTTAAAAAACGACCTTCTGAACCAGTTTCAGAAGAAGGTACAAGAAAAGAAGCAATTCAACAAAGAGTCAGTCGTTTAGAACAAGAATTTAAACCATCATTACTTGCGGATAGTGATTATCAAACTAGATCAAGAACTAGTCGTAAGATTGATCATCCACAAATCAGTAGACGTAGCGATACAAGCGAAGAAATTGAAGAAGTTCTAGATGGACGCCAATTCCGTAAAGCTGAAATTCAAACATCTCAAAGTCGTCGACGGGAGACAATAGTCGCGGCTGAAAATCAAAGCGTTGAAAACTCGAAAGAAACAAATAAATACGCTTCAAGACGTCCTTCGAAAACAATAACACGAGGAAGATCTTCCGCTGAAGTTAAAGATCCAACAACTGCTAAACCAATTACGCGTAACTCCAGATTGCGGACTCAACCACATTTCGATGAAACAAAATTAGAAGTACTTCCATTATTTGAAAGTGATACAAAAACTGAAAAATCAACTGCAGTTGACAGCGTTCCTGAATTTTCTAAAATTATTCCACCAGAATCTACAACACCTTTAACTTCTAGAAGCTCGACGGAAGGAAGTTCAACAGTTCATTCACGCTCTGCTTCACGTAGCACTACTACTACTCCAGAAGTAAGTTCTTCTAGAAATACTCCTTCTAGAAGAGTTCCATCTAGAACACCGATTAGAGAAGTTAAAAATAACAAAATAGAAGAATCTCATAATAGTAGAAGTTCTCGTCGACATCCTGCTTCAACAACAACGACAACAACAACAGCTCCATCATCTCGTAGAGATCATATTAGAACTTCTAGAGGTCGAGACGTAAAACAACCTACTCAAGAAAAAGTTACAGCAGCACCTAGAGGACGTGGTAGGCATCATCAGGAATCCTCTACTTCAGAAGCAACAGTACGAAGAAAACAAGAACCAAGAACTCGTGCAAAGAAAGTTGAACAAAATGTTCCGGAAACAAGATTACAGAATTTATCTTCAAGGAGGAGTAATCGTCCTCACAGAGTGGAATCTACTACTTCCACAACAACTTCAACAACTACTACAACCACAAGACCAACAACAGCAAGTACTACTACAACAAGTACAACAACGACAACGACAACAGAAGCTTCAAAAGTTTCTTCATCTGCAAGACATTCCAATAGAGCAAACTCAAGATTTAACCGTATGGAAGATGAATTACAAATTGAAGAATTAGCGGAAAGTAATGTTTCAAAGAAAGTCCGAAAACCGGAAGAAGTTAACACAAAACAATCAAGAAATACGAAACGTGGAACAACTAAGAATCATTCCGAATTAACAAGTTCCGAAGAAGCTATTGATGATAACGATAACTACCCTGAACCATTTAAAGCGTTAATCCAAGCGAAGATAAAACAAAAGGTAAGATACATTAATTGATAAATTCAAGAACGCGTAAGATAAATTTGAACTTCACAGTTAACATAAAAACTCGTTATTATAAATTCAATATTTCTGCAATATTACGTAGTGCAGACAAACAGAAGACATTGCTCCTGACCTAATGGTCTATTGTTGCAGGAGTCAAGGTCACGAGGTACGGAAGACAACGCTACGAAGACAGTGAAAATCGTGACTTCTTCTAACGTTGTATCGAAATCTCTAGGCGCGGAACGTAATATTAAAGTGAGTAATTTGTATATTTACGTTCAATTTCTTTCTTTTACTCTTTATTATTTCTTTACTGTGAATTTCATCTTTGTTTTCAAGACTTTATCTATTTATCTATATTATAGACTGCATGCAGCAGCCAAAAGTTTCGTAGTATTTCGTAAAGTTTCTTTGCGTTATTAATTTGTTAAATTATTAAAATTTACAACTTTATATATTACATTTAAACGATGTTTCTTATTAATTATTTTATTTAATATCAAACGATGACTGTATCTAGCAGCTAATTTTGTGCCGTGTCTAAATAATGACTGAATTATTAAAAATATATTTTGTTTAAATAATAAAAATTGAATAAGTATCAATGAAGCTATAAACTTGCAAAATACATGACTTAAGCTGCACTCAGCAGGCTTGAAATACTAATTCTTGTATAAATAATGAAGCTACAATTTATTCTTACCATGGTTATCACCTTTGCTGTTTGAAAATCTGAAACAATAAGAAATAAAAATTAATAAATTTAATCTTTGCAATATTATATTTCAACTGAAAGTGAAAACCAGACTTTAAAGTTTTTGTTTAAGAAAGTAACATGTTTAAATTAAATCAACTTTTTTATTCATTTCAATTATATTAAAATAAAGTTATTATTAAATTATTTCAATATATATATGATAGAAAAAAAGCGTTTGTTTCAATTTCTAGAAACAAAACTATTAATATTTGTTTATGAAACCACAAATGATTTTCACTATCGATAGAATGTTCTGCTCTCTAGAATGTTGTTAAATAAAAAAGTTTTATTAAAGAAATAATATAAAATATTTGTTATAATCAATTTGTTATGGGTTTTATTTATAAATATATGGTATTAAATAAACTTCTGAAGCTATTGTTAGATTTGGTATGGTTAGGAAAGTTGAATTATTTAAAAAAAATTAAATAATTCACTAAGTTTAAGTTAAACATGTCTGAAAATTTGATATCAAATAGTTAAAAGTCATAAAAACTGAAGCAAAAAAGGAAAAATAAAAAAATTGATATTCCTACAAGAATTACTTAAAAAATAAGTTATTTATTTCCCAAAATCTTATAACTTACGTTGCAGTTTACATTTCTCAAAATCCTTTTGAATAAAAAACGACCAAGCTTTTCTTAGGAAATCTGAATTATTTAAAATTAATTTATAGACAATTCAATCTTTTCCTAAAATTTCTTTCCACACTAAATTACGAGAATAACATGGATTCTTCTGTGGTAAGAGTCATTTAAAACAAAAAGAGGGAAAACATGCAGAAATGAGTCTCTAACATATCAATTTTTCGACCCAAGACAATATAAACATTTTGAGAACTTCCGCGTAAACCCCGCCAAAGCAATTAATTTAATATATTGTATTTAGGACACCAGAACACGTTACAAATATAAAAAAATAAATCAATAACAGTTCAATCAGATTATATCAAGCACCTATTACCGTAAATGCGTTATATGAAATAGAAAGTAAATTTAAAACAAGGTGCATATACTTATGATGATTTAAAACCATGCAATAAACTAATAAATATATAATCGAGATATATTCAATTGTTCTAATGTGTCACTTTCATTTGTTGCATTTATGCAGTTTGTTTGTTTAACAGGCCGTAAGAATTATCGTTTTTATATATAGTGAAATTTTTACTTTTTAGATTTGTGTTTGATATTTTATTGTAGATTTGTTTTTAATAATGACATTGACAGTGCTGCAGTTTTTACTCCAACTTATAATTATCTTTTTTTTTGTAATATTTAAATGTATTTTCACTCGCTTGATTGCAACGGATGTAGTTAAATACAAATTTCAATTAAAATATTAAATATTGTAATTTGATGAAGGCTGTAAATAGCAACCCACATGTTTTAATTCTTAAATATGAACGTTTTCAAAAAATGAACCCAATTTTTGAGTTATTTTTTGTTTTCTTATAGTTATTAGAATGAATTGATTGAAAATAAATAGCTTCACATGTATCTTATTAATTAATTTAGTTGAAATTGACGATGACTGCATGCAGCAGCCAATATCTTTAAATTGTTAAAAATAATAAAAATCATATTACTACTTGAAGTGTTTAAAATATATTTTTTAAATTTATTCAAAT
>NEEE01005202.1:43102-61898 GCA_002278615.1 Pogonus chalceus | reverse complement strand
GAATATACCTTCTACACTTAATTTTTTTATTTAAAAAAAATCCATTCAGCTATTGGATCCAATCTTTTAGCCACCATTTGGTGTAAAAATAAACTTTTTTTGTGGGTAAATGGCTGTGACATAAATTTGGTGACTAAATTCAACTCATTGTCTAATTCAATCCATGTACTAGGAACATGTCAATTATTTTTTTTACATTTCAATTAAGTGGATCATCGATGAACTCAACTCAATAATATTTATATTGTTTTGAGCTGACATTTTCTTCAAAAAATTTAATATGAAGGTTTCAGTGTAGAAGAAATTAAATTAATTATTTTTTTTAGGCTAGAATATAAATTTATAATTAATCATTCACACATTATACATACCATACAATACTAGACAATCATTTCNTTATAATTAATCATTCACACATTATACATACCATACAATACTAGACAATCATTTCATTAATAATAAATATTAATGGATTGTGTACACTTGCTTCTACACAAGAACATATCAACATAAAAAATATGTTACTATGTTGTAATATGTTGCTACAACAAGAACAATTATGAAAATTGGCCAGTCGATATTTATGCAAAATATCGACGTCACCAACGAAAATTTTAGAATTTCTACTTTAAAGTAAAAATTTTTAAATGATGATGATAGTATACTTTTGTTTTTTATAAATTTTCGGTCATGTATACGTTGGTTAATTTGAGCTAATGGTTTGTTTGCAGTTCTAAGATATTTTTTAATAAGACCCAATTCATTTTCAAAGGAGAAAGCAGATATATCATTTAAAATATAATTATTGGAACAAACATAATCTGATATGTGAAGAAGATAATGTGAGTTTAGAACTTGAGATTTGTCTCCAAACAAATTTTCAAAGAAACTTTTCAAATATATTTTTGTCAAATGATTTTTAGTTTGAGTCAGATTTCTCGAACAATATTCTGAATGATACGTGAAATAATAAAAAATAATTTTACAGTTTTGAATGCATATCATCCTTAAAAATAATTGGCCCAGCATACAGTGCATTAAAGCGAAGTTCTGATGCTTTTAAATTTGGAACCGGAGATCGTGGCTTGTTCTGAAACTCATCACTTGCAAAAGACTGTAAATAGTTCATTCTGCTCATAATTATTTTTCGTTCTTTAACGTGAATTTTAACAGGAGATGTCTTAAACAACAAATCATTTATATATAATTTTTTCTTAATGCCTAAACATAAAAGATTCATGTAATCTATCGGAAAATTTTTAATCATATAAATAGATGGTTTAATATCCAACAATGGTGAAACACCAATGTGATGTTCTCTTTGACGTTGATTTCTAAAAGATTCATCTGTTCTATTTATACTACCAGTATCAGAATAGACGATGCGTCGAGATTTTTTATTTATTTCTGACGCTATTGATTTGCCATATACTTCACACTGTCCACATGCTGCATACCCACAATGTCCTTTTATTTGTTTTAAAAATGCTCCAGCGGGCGCATCACATATTATGTGCCCTAACTTTATCAAATATTGTTTTTTGCTTATGATTATATCAATTTTTGTAATTTATTAAGCTCGTCAATAAATTCACGCAGATATAATATTTATATTTCCAGGCTTAGATTCTCCATAGTACACTGCCACGACAAATGGATAATATGAACCTGAACTATCGAGTACCTAACATAAAATAGGCCACATTTGTTTTGTGCTAGATTTAAAAAGAGATGCTTCATCAACATTAATTTGCAACAGTATTGGGTCTTCAATGCAATTATCTTTATCAAAACTTGAAATTAAATTTTTCTCTAAGCCCAAATAAACAAAGTCGCCGTTATCGCCATGTAATCCTGGCATCGGAACAATATTATACTGGGCGTCGAATAATTTTAAAAATGTTTCTGCATTTTTGTTAAGTGTTGGCAATAATTTTTTTCCGTAGGATCTTTAATAAGCCGTCTAAGTGAATTAAACTTATGCCACATTCAATAGCCTAATAGCGTAATTCGTTTATTTCTTTAGTACAATTTTCTTTTCTAGCATAACTTTCAGAATTTTTATTACTCTTACTATTTAAATCGATTCATATATCAGAATAATCGCTTATTTCTGAATATTATATATCATATATGAATTCGTCGTCATCTGGAATACCTAACTCATTTTCCATTTCCTTTGGTAATTCTGTATAATTATCGTAAGCACTGTTTTCCTATGAACTTGAGTCATTGTTGTTCAACGCAGCTTGTTTGTATGAATTATAATTTACTACAGTTTAAAAATTATTTGTCAATTTTAGTTATTATTTTTATCAAAAAGAAACTCAATAAATAAAATTAATAAAATAAATCTTTTTTTTTATACTGAACCAAATTTATACTTACTGATAAATTTTCCGGTCACCATAAACTTCTCCATAGCTGAGTTAATATATGGATGTTTCATAACTCGCAATTGAACTTTTTTTTTCGATCCATTGCGTAAAATTGAATATAATATTTGCATGTTGCGCTGTATATTTTCAAAATCCTATCTAAGTAGTGACCCACGGATAACCATTTTGTAATGGTTACAATAGCATTGCAACATAAAATAAAATGTAAAACACCAATGCCTCATCGTTGTCTAGTCATTCATATTTATTCTAAATAGTTAAGGAAACAAGATCAATAGTAATGTTTATATTTGTGTAGATGTTAATTAATAAGTAAATAATTTAATTTGAGCAAGCAGCGCAGTGGATAAAACACAGGACTTCCGAACGCATGGACCCACGTTCGATCCCCGACACCGACCAACGGCATATCATTGAAAATTCAACAGGAGCATAAGGAGCAATAAAAAATCGAAACCAAATCAAATTAAATCTTGGAAGCACAATTTAAATAATTCAAACTAATTAAAATGGAAAATATAAATACCCTTAGAATTTTTTTTTAATATAATTCTTTATGATTCACTGGGAAATAAAAGTTTTAGACAGTCAGCAAACTACACAAAGTGACTACCTATTAATTAATATTTTTTAGGGAACTATTAGCTGTTTTCGATATGTCAAATATTTATTTATATTAATAATTTAAAAAACATTTAATATATGCTTAGACATCCGAAATAAATATTTAATAACAAGCAATTAATATTAGACAGTCAGCAGCTCAGAATTTAGTCCATTCATTAGCTTATTTCATTAGTCACCCATTAGCTAAGATAGCGTTACATAGTGACCTCATGTGTAGCTAATTTCTCTAGACAAGGGTGAGGTTTAACTCAAATCTGTTAACTATGGACTAGGCACTGATGAGTTTGAATTCTAGATACGGAAAAGTTTATTATACATGAAAAATTTATTTCCAATTTAATCCTTATAACAAAACTTTACCTGTTGAACAACACGTTTAAGTTTTCTTCGTTCTAACAGTAGGGGATGTTTGGCATTTATCCATAGAGCTTTGTAATCAGTAGTTTTTTTTTTTCTGTCGCTATAAANTGGAATGTATATATTTTTTTAAATAAGATGACACAAGTCCTTTTAAAATTTTATGTATAAACACTTTTGTTTCATATTCTAAATTGTCTTTAACCTTTAACCATTGCAGGCACTGTAACATATTCTTAAATCTATTATATTTATCACATTTTATGATTGCACGCATTGCTTTATTTTGTAACACTTGCAATTTCTGCTTTTGATTATTACCAATCAAAAACAGAACAGTTGAGCAGTAGGTGAGCTGGGGTGATATAGTTGATTGGTAAATCATATTTCTGGTCCATGATGATAAGTTATGTTTATGCGAACTTCTTACAAAAATTTTGTTTTATGGACATTTTTTTATTATACATTCACCATGATTTTTAAAATTTAAATTTCTATCTACTATTATACCAAGATATTTGTATTCATTTACTACATCAGTATTACAATTTTTTTTTTTATATTTTCACTAACTTATTATGTATCAAATATTTATATCTATTATTACTGCAAAGTATCATGCATTTGCACTTACTGATATTGAGTTTTAATTTATTTATATTTAAAAACTTATAAATATTATTTAAATCACTGTTTAATTAATATTGCACATCTTCGAAGCTATTTCCTATCACATATACAAGTGTATCATCTGCAAGAAGCTGTATTTCATACAATAATCTTCACTATATCGTTTATGTATATTGTAAATGAAAGTGGACCCAATACACTATCTTGAGGTACACCAAAGTTATTTGTTAACTCTTCTGAGATGCTAGTACCCCATTTAGTTCTCTGTGTCCGCGAGGCTAGATAGCTTTTAAACCAGAGAATTATTGTCTCTCCTATCCCGTATCCACTTAATTTCGAAATTAAAATTTCTCTATCCACTGTCTCAACGCCCGCTTGAGGTCTTAAAACACTGCCCCCACATATTTGTTACAATCTAATGCACTTTTCCAATCATTTATGATAAACTGGTTTAGAGTTTCGCACGAATGTTGCCCTCTGAAACCAGACTGTCTATCACTAATGATATTATTATCCTTCAGTTGCCGTAATAACTGCCTGTACACTGCTACTTCTATTATTTTTTCACAACACGGTAGCATGTTCACCGGTCTAAACTCCTCACTATTTTTTGTTCTACTAATTTTTGGCACCGGCACAATCAATGATTACTTTAAAGCTGTCGCTATTACTCCATAATTTAGTGATGTATTAACAACGTTTAATAATGGATATATCATTATTTCGAATAAATCTTTCATTAGTTTAATATTAATTTCATCTGAGTACTTGTTTCTTTGATCGTATACAATTTTACGTAGATCTTTAATAGCTAATAAAGCAAATTTATTGAATTGGATGCTTTAATAATTATTTGGTCGTTGAGTAGTTGCAGGTGTTGTCATTGCTGGAATAGTTGATATAATATCATGTATGCTACTCAAATAATATCTATGGAATTTTGTTAATTTCTTCTGACTTCGATATTGTTATATTTTATGAATTTCGGGTTTTCCTTCTGCGTTTCGTTAATTAAATTTTTCAGTGTTCGCCACATAGATTTAGAGTCTTTCTTGCATTTATCAATTTTCTTTTCAAAATATTCCTTTTTAGCATTATTTATTTCGCATTTCACTTCATTTCTTATTTTCTTTTATTCAATCCAGTAAACATTTTGTTTAGTAATTCTAAATAGTTTGTAGTTTTTATCACGCTTCTCCATTGTGTCCTTTATGTCTTTAGTGAACCACTTTTTGCCTATTTTTTAATAACTATATAACTTGTTGCCTTAGCAACAGTATCAGCTATGTTACAACAAAACTTACTCTAGAGAGTATCAATATTAGTATCCGAATACATCTAGTCACAATGCACCAATAATTCTACTGCCTTATCTATATCTACTTTTAGTATTACCTGATTATCTCTTTTTATAATGTCATTTCTATTCGTTCCATTTACTATTTCGATTTCTAATAAATTATGATTCGTTATTTTTAGACGATCCAAAGTTTTGCTATTTAATAAAAAGTTATTTGAAATTACGAGATCAATGCTGGTACTTGATGTGTTCCTAACTCCTGTATATTCAGTAACTGTTTATTTGACTCCATGTATCCTAATCAATTCTTCAAACTTTTTTTTATACACATTTTATATAGTCCTAGACGAATCAATATTAAAATCACCAATAAAGATAACCTATTGAAATGTATTATCAATATGTTCTTCAAACCATACCTCTTAAAATTTTAGAAATCCCGCTTTATCACTACTAGGTGAGTGATATAACACTCCTATTCTAATTTTTTTGTTCACACAGTTAATTTCTATTGTCAAGCACCAGTAATATCTGTTTTGTACATATTTATTTAAAACTTTAACCGCTGTGTTTTTTTTTTTAATTATATACCATGACTCCTACGGTATGTTTGCTTAACGAATCTACTCTAGTTACATCATAGTTATTACTGTGTATTTCTGAATCCATTATTTCCTCCGTTCAGTGTGTTTCTAAAAGGCACATGAAAGCCGGTTTATTTTGCTCCACAAAAGTCTGTATTTCATCATAATTTGCTAAAATACTCTGCGAATTCATGCAAAATATTGAATTTCTTGCTTGTCTATTGTTAGATCCGTTATCTATATTTGTTAGATTCGTTAATTGTTAAATATGGGTATAATTAATTTTGCTTCTTACTTGGTTTACTACCCTACTTAGTACTGTACATTTTTTCCCCAAGCTGCATGGTCAGTAGCTAGATGAAGCTTAATCTTCTGTTTTGCACCAACACAATTTACACACATATATTCATTTTCAGTTGCTACACACTCTTTTAATTCATGTTTACTCATACATTTATTCCAGCCTAAACTTTATGTTGCACTACCAATTAGTGTTTCGAATGTTTTACCATCTACTTGTATAATAACTATAAAGCATTGACCACCTCTTCCATTTCTTTCTAACACACGTTTGACCTTAATTATTGCCTCTTTTGGAATATTCGTATTTTGTGTTTTTATACTATTTTCAATACTTTTCTTAAAATCAGCATCATAACTGGTAGTATGCTCATTCTCAATACCTTCTATTTTTAACTCGGGATTTCTATTTTTCGGTTTTTCCACTTGATATTTTTTGCCAATTTTCTCAACTATTTCTTTTTTTATCTTCTCTTTAGCCACTGTATTATCACATCGTATTAATACCCCTCCAATTCTAATATTTCTCATTTATTCTACTCCTATTCCTAAGTAAAAAGTAACCAGTATCTGCCAAACCTTTACTTACCTGGCTAAAAAAATTATCGTAAGTATCGCAGAACATCATGATTAAGTTAGCGGAGAGACTGAAGACCTGGCCAACTATTTTTATTTTCATTTTTTTTTTCTCTTCGGGTTTAATATGGTGTTGGGTTAATTTAGTGAGATGGATAAATTCGTGCCTGGCCGATATTTCATGCATGATCTTTATATGATTCTATTTGCAGTCGCTCCGTTATATATAATGTCATTAAATTATTCTTCAGGAAATTTACAAGATTTGAGATATCAAATAAATGAACAATTTTATGACCACCGACATTATATATTCATTTTGCCTTGTCTCCGACATCTTCCGATAAGCTTTCGACTGCTGGGCAGTTGCAGGGATCCATATCGCAGACTGACACATATACTCTAAAAACCGTAAATTCATGAATGGCCTGCATAACTTGTTTGATACATGCTTTAAGCAAAAATTTTTTCGTGGCATTATGTGCAAGAAAAACCATCGTCTAGTACCAAAATCTTCCAAACCATCAATGGCTTCTTTGTTACTGCTAAATGTAAATCTGCGGAATGCTCCATCTCATCCCTCATCAACGTCTAACATTTGTCAAATGGTTGTTTTTTTTTAATTTTATGAAGATATTTAAATAACTGCTTATTTATAGCAGACTTTAATTCGAGTTGATGTTGGTCGCGTTGAAGGGTTTAAATAGAAGAAATAAAAGTAACATATATTGAAGATAACGGTAACATTTGGGACTGTGACTATAGATCGAAAGGAAAAGAAATTTTTTTTCATCGAATATCTATGACATAATTTAGATTTATATTTTGATAGACGAATTAGAGTTAAAATAAAAGTACGGATTATAGAAGAAATGGAGTTTATATTATGCAAGGAATTATACATTCTATTTTTTAAAGATATTAAACTCCAATTTAAACTAGTTCACAACAATACTAAAACAGAAATTGAAAACGCAAAAATGTATAAGAAAAATCAAATAAAATATGTTGAAAATAATAAAATATAAACACGACACTAATCAAGTATCAAAAAAAAAAAAAAATTCAACAAGTAAATTATAAAAGAACTGAACACCAAGACGAAAAAACAAAAAAAAAAGGAAATAGATAAAAATGTTGCTCATGCGTGCTAAAAATATGTTTGGAATAAATGTGCGGAGGTGAAGCAGTGAATGACATCTAGCGTAGATTTAGATTTTTGATAATAAGCTTATTGGCGTGGGTATATATGGCGCCTCTGTAAAATAAATTTGAAATAGATATAATGCAATTTTTGGCTATGTGATGTGTTATAATTCTCAAAACATTTAATTTGAAACTTTTATTCAGACATTTATTATTTGCAAATATCTTGCGCTAAAATAGTAATGTTAATTTTTATGTTTTGGAAAACATGTAATACACAAAGTTGCAGAAGATGCAGTTAACAATCATGTAATAAAACCCATTTTTGGACAATTCTTCCGCGGATGTAGCCGGATTCCATCAGTTTTTCAAAGTTTTTAATCGTTCAGCTTCTTTTAATTTTCGTTTCTTTCCTTTTTGCAGATTGGACAATTTTTGTTGTAGTGTAGTAAAGTTCCATGAACTAGCCCTGGAATTTGGGTCCCATTTGATAGGAAAAAAAAAACAGACACAAAAGCTGCTTCATTTTAGGATTGGACGCATGAATTTTTCAAGTGTTGAGCTAGGCCTAGAGCATCAGTAGTTGGTTTGTTAGCTCAAGGCCGAATGCCTCTTGCACCTACAAGCAAAGGCAGGCAGAATATTGAGGCCGTGCCACCAACGTTGGGCAGCGATCAAGAAATGCTGGTGATCGTACACCCGACGCTTCATCTCCCAACTTTTTGCGAATGTACGATCAGCTTCTTAGCATACTATGACGTCACACATGGTAGTCTGGTTGTCTGGCTGGTGAATTGCTAGATCTGGGATGTAAAGCTACCCTTCCTGGTGGCGAACACGGGGTTCTACCTCTATATCCAAACCGCGTGTACTGTATTGGCGCGCTATCTTGCTTATGATTTCATTGTGCTTTTAATCCATCCAAAGTGATTAATCTTACACTCTTGCAGGACATGGCACAATGAGTCTACAGTTTAGCGCTTGCTCTACAGTATCGTTCGCCGGCTGGCGCGTAATGGAGTCCCCGTACTGGTAGATAAATGGTTCGAAGTTGTATGGCTCGAATGAGATCACGGCCCATTCAACCTCTCGGAGTATGCGAGAGCCAACTTCTGCTTGCTACGTCATCCGCGGCATCTTGTAGGGCCTTGCTCAAGGAGCTCGTCGCAATTACTTTCCTCTATTTAGCGTGGGGATTTTAGCAGGTGTTAGGCGGTCGATTCGGTTGTACATGGATTTGTAGGATTCGGACAGTAGTATTTGAGCCGATGTTGAGTCAGCTAGACCTAATCTGTCTAGGCGATCTCGTAAGATGGGAAGGATTACTGAGCGGAGTTCCTGAATCTCCAAGCCTCCGTCGCGGATTTAGGCGTGTAGATGTGGATTGGGTGGGCGTATGTGATCGCAGGAGATTGTAAGCCATGATATAGGCGTGGGATAAGATGTGATTTAAATAACTGGAATTTTTGATCAGGCTTGAGCGACGGTTTCTTGAGGTTATTAAGCCATTTGGATAAGTTTTTAAAGTTTGGCTTCTGCTAACCAGTAATTAAGAAATCGTGGCCTAGGTATTTGAAAGCAGGGATATCAGACACTATAGGGATGGTTGATTTGTTAATAAAACTGGTTTTGATCTTGTAACCGTTTTATGAGTGAAGATGGATGCCGAGATGGATCTGCATTTATTTGTATTGAGTTTCATCTCTTATTTTGATGAATTGGACTGCAAGGTCTAGAGTTGTCTTCATATCAGTTTCCCTGTCTTCCAGTAAGACCAGGTCATCAGCGAAGCAGAGACAACATACTTTAATGTATTATGGCTGGTTGAACAGCGGATAGAGGAAGGTCCCTTTTTTAAAAAAGATTTAAGGGAAGAACTTTCATTGTTCTCTTTTGGCTCGTTCTAAAAACTTCTTGTATCCGATGTTCCCGGATGCTACGGATCAGATGACAAGTCAGACCGGTCGCGATCTCCATCTCATTTATGCACACCTGACCTTTTAACTTACTAGTTTTAATCGTAGTGTTCTTTGCTCACAATAGATTTTCGGGGACAGGTAGCTTTGCTTCAAGATAAAGTGCGTAATCGAAAGACTGAGCGCGGCGCTCGTGCCGACGCAGAGCCGGAAACGTCTGGAATGTCATCTTAAGAAATAGGCATTTTCTTCGTAGGTTTTTTTCCACAATCTTTGTAGTGTCGACGAAGATTGGCATTCTTTACCACATTCCTCGCATTTGTACTTGCTAGTCGTGGAACAGTGGGCTGTTTTCGGAGCCTGTCTGGAAGTAGAACTTAGCTTAGTTCCGTTTTTACTTGGGTTTTGGGCTAATATCACTGACGTTGCCTTAAGGGTGGTTTTAGCCGGCTTCTTGGTTATAGTCGGCTTTACAAGGGAGCTACCCGACGTCGGCTCCTCGGTGTAAGAGGTTCTCGTGGATTTTTTGCAAACCATAGCCAAATATAATCGTCAAAAGAGGAAGAAGAAGCTTACTAGCACCAAATGCTCTGTTGTGCGCGAGTAAAGTACAGATGAGGTGTTGAAAGCGGACTGTGAATGGTGTGAGAACCCGCGTAGCGTTACACTAAACGGCCACGCACTGGAAATTGATGAAAATAAAAACTTGGTCGAATCTTAAAAATGAGCAGGTTCTTTGCGTTAAGACCGGCGGCAATCGAGTATTTAAGTCTGAAAACACCTGCAGACACATGGTCGCACATCGAAAAAGTCACATGCGCCTAGTAATTAGGTAATTCGCACTCCGATCGCCCTGGCAAACGATTTCTTATCCCGTAAAACCCACAAATATAGGTCGCACGTAAAAAGACGACCGCAGCTGGACGTCGCGACGCCTATTTTAAAGCGCGTTATCTCGAGAACGGGCAGTCCTATCAAGACAAGGAAAACGGTTTTGGCAACTTGCACACACTGTTAATCGATGATTGTCGAAACTCCGATGTATAAGTAAAGGGGAAATGGCGTTACAGCGCCGACCCCCTTAGACGTAAAGTTCAGGCTCCAAGACTCCGACACCGACGAGCAGTTATACTTGACGCCGGGCGTCCGACGCCTAAAAGTGTTTCCGACGCGATGACGTCGCGAGATACGCGATATTTGACCGCGGAGAAATTGGAAATCGGATTGACGCCTTCACTGTAACTTACACACTGTACTGTGTGGATGGTCATATACGCGTTGTTTCAACTCCTAACTCTTTGCGTAGGAGCGTTCTGTTTCCTAGCACACTATAACATCACAAACTATGGTCTGGTTATCTGTCTATTCAAATTGTTTTATTGAAATTTAAATTCGTACAACATTATGGCCTTTAACATAGCTGGCCAGAGGGTTTACATTTTTATGTCAGTATGACTGATGTAAAATAACATAAACAATTAAATAAATCGATAAATTTAGTACATTCTTTATAAATATTACATTTTATAAAAAGTATTTACAATATAATATTCAGAATTAAGTGGGTTAGTTAAGACATGTTTCAGTTTTTGTTGCAATATTTTTAATTTTGCCCCGTCATCGCCAGACGTGTACCATGAAATTCTTGTATAATAAACTACCCCATTTAAGGGCAGAGTGGACACAGGAGCTCCTAATTGACTTAGAAATTTGAAGAGAATCAACAGTTGGTGTATTGGCCCGGGGCCAGATACCTCTGGCACCGACAATTGTGGGAAGGACGACGATTTCCTTCCCTGGCCATCGGCGGTCTGCTACTTCCCGGAACAATGCGTTGTTGTATACTAGACGTTTGTCGTCCCACGTCTCGTGCAGTGGATTTGAATGCTCCCACCTTACCTGGACATCGGAAATGACAACCTGGTTAGCTGAGCGGTGTATTGCCAGGTCCGGGATGAAAAAAGGCCCCGTTTTGGTGGTACATTCGGAATTCCACCTCAGTAGTCCAGCCTTTGGAACGAGAATGTCAGGCAATCTTGCGGGCGATTTCGTTGTGTCTTTCCATTCGATTTTTGTGATTGACGGGACAGGCCTGCAATATGTGGCAGCTTGTCTCGTCGACGTTGCAACCTGCTTTGCAACGTTTGGCTTCCTACTTCATATAAGGATGTGCAAGAGAAGGCAGATTGTTCATTCTTAATTGCACTGCTCTTACGAAAGCGCACCCAGCCCATCCTCGTGAACAATTGAGAAGTCAAGATCTACTGGCGGTATCGCCGCAAGCCTGTTCTAGGCCTGTACTGAAAGGTCGTATTGTAACTTGTTCTCTCCAATATACCTCTGCTGGCCCTGGGGGTGATAGGCGGGCCAGCCTTTTGACGAAAGCGAGTGTTGGTTCGCTTACGAGAACCGTTTCGGGCAGTCCATCTTCCATTCGTAGTCTTTTAAGTCTATCAATAATGATCTTTGGTATAATATTTCGCAGATTTAATATTCCAAGACCTCCATCACGAATCTTGGCATACAGGAATTGATTTCCGGTATGACGGGAAAGGTTTAGATTCTTTTTGGTTGCTTTTTGGATAACACGTTCATATTCAGAGAGGATTTCGCCATTAATTGAGGGCGATTGTAAACTATGATATAGTCTCGGAATAATGTGAACCTTACGGATAAGGAACTTTTGCCGCGTATTCTGGCTGCAGATATGGCCATACATTTCTGTGGGTTTAAAGCCATCCCTCTTTGTTTCAGGAATTGTTCTACTAAAGTAAGCGTGATTCTCATTTCGACGTCGTCGTCTGCCATTAAGACAAGTTCATCTGCGAATGCTAGGCAACTGATATTGGTACCATTGGAAATGTTACCGCCTGGACGGTTGTTTATCTCTTCTAGCAGTTGTTACAGGGCGATGTTAAATAGTGTTGGGCTGAGAGGGTCTCCTTGTTTCATACCTTTTTTAAAGTCCACTTTTTCCGAGGTTTCACAGCTCACTGAGATGGTCGTATGGGCTTGTAGTGTAGACATTATATAATTTATTGTTTCACTGTCGTAGCCTTTGCAGCTCAGTCCTCTCCTGATTGAGTTGTGTGATAGTGTGTCAAAAGCTTTCTTGACGTCGAGCAATACGACGTTATAAGCTTTACTCTGGAGTTTTCTAGACCGGATGTAGTGGTTTAGGGTTAGGATATTTGCAAAGCAACCGTCTGATTCTCGGAAGCCTTGTTGGTGAGGATGGAGGTCGGCAGTTTTGCGAGTCGCTTTGCAAGAATTCGATGAAGGAGGCGTTGTATTGAGGTTCCGATAGTTATCGGCCTCCAGTTGGCCGGGTTTTTCCTGACACCAGCTTTGGGGATAAGTACAGTTCGGATTCTGCGCAAGATGGAAGAAGTGTAGCAGCGGTATAGAAGGCAGATGAAAAGGATAGTTATGGATTTAAAAGGACAACGCTTCACTTGAGGGATAGGGATTCCGTCGTGTCCTGGCGACGTGTTTTTCCAGATTTTCTTCGTAGCATCGATTTCTTTTACTTTCACTGGTATTCTTATAGTGCTTGGCTGCCCCGTAATGGTGGCGATCGGAACAGTTTCTCGGAGGATCCCTTTAGAGGAAAAGTTTCCTCTTTCAGAAGGTTGCTGCCAGTTATTAGATGGTTTACTAGGACTGATTTTTTCTTCAGGAAGAGGTCCTGGCATTTTTTGAATTCAGCTGCCTTGCGCTCGCTCGTTGATGTTGGTGGGGAAGGCATAGGCGGTCTCTCTCTACGCGGGTTTGGAGAGTGTTTTGGGGGCAACTTGGCGGTAATCCAGATACTTACCGCAGTATCAAAAGAAGAGAGGTCTTCTGAGATGGCAGCAGAAAAAAGGCGTAAGGTGACCTCATCGGCATCAAGACGTGCGCTTATTAATTCTTGTAAGAATTGCACGTTTGCATTGAGGTCGCAATACTGACTCTCTTCGTTATAAGAATGTACTTCTTTTATCCTGAGAGTAGTACAAGGGTTCTCCGTAGTCTTGATTGTTGTGCTGTTTACTGGAATGTCTTGATTTAGCTCATCAGGTCTTTTTTGGGCCGCTAGTTCTGAAGATGATTGGTGTCTCTGAATTCTTTTACTTGGAATCTGGTTAAGCGGGGAGGCTTCTGAATTCCTGGAGCGTGTTTTCCTCTGCCCAGGAGTAGGCAATATTTCTGGCGCAGTTATTGCAGCAGGGCTGATTTTCTCTGACGTAACATCCAAGAGAGCTTTCTTAGCCATTGTTTGGCCGGAGTTTTTGGCCATAGAAGAGTTCTTTATTTTTTGATCGAGACGGATTCTTGTTGCCGTAGGTTGGGCTTTTGGGAATGATGAGGGCCTTCGCTTTTGCGAAGGAGTCACAGAAATAGCAGTGGGTTTCCAGATACTAGGTGTACTAATTGCAGAGGTCTAAGGCAAAGTTTCCGGGACGGAGGTAGAGGTAAAAGGTACATTTTGAGCTCCTGGGACCCAGCATACTTGTACGTCAACTATTGCTAGCTGGTTTTCTTGGAGGTGAATGGCTGAGTGCGGCTTATAGATTTGCCCGTCTTGACGTCGAACGTGGCCTTGGACATCTGTTTACCAGCCTTTAGATCTTGTGTGTTTAGCAATCTTGGTGACTATTTCATTTTGCTGTTTTATTCTGGGCAAGTGTGTTGTTGGAAAACTCTGGAGAATATGCGATAGGGATTCAACTCGTTGACATCCCGCTCGGCGTTTCCGCTTCTCGGGTGGATCACTGGGTATCCATTTACTTGGGAGGTTGTTCGTCCTAAGTTGTATGGCTCTAATGAATTCACAACCGGACCAACTCCTGGGTGTATAAATGAGCCATGCGCGGCGAGCGCGTCATGGGCTGCATCCTAGGCACCTACACTGGATTGTCGTGTGGTGATTTGTTACCTCCAATAGTCGTCCGGATCGCTTTTAGTTGATAGTCGATTTACGCGATTCATGAGTGGAGATGTTGGTTCGTATTTGCTGATTGTTGCGAAAACTTTGTCCTTTTCCTTAGGTGTGTAAAGTCTTTTGGCCAGCATGGATGGAATTTTATAGCGGAGGTGGGCAAATCCCAACCTTTAGTCACGCATTTTAGCATGGAGCATTTAATTCCCTGTATGCAGATGTAAATATAGAATCCGCTTAGTTGAACGGCAGATGGCTCTGTCACATTCAGATAAAGTTTGGGCGTTGATTGACGGAGATTGTAGTCCATAAAACAACTTTGGTAAAAAGTAAGCTTTCAGAATTAAATACTTCTGATTGGGCTTGAGTGGACTACTTTCCAGATTCTCTAGCCAAAGTGTTAGGTTGTGGAGTCCTGGGTTCGTGGTTCCTGATGTGAAGTGAAGTGATGTCCGAGATACCGGAAAGTTTAAAGGTCCGCTATTTATCGTATGTATGACCCTGAGATCTTATAGATTCCCTTGCTCCTGACGACAGATTTGCTTTCCACGACGGTAGCGCAGATGGAGACGCATTTGTTCGGGTTTAGGGACATTCCTCTCTTCTGGATAAAGTTGTCAAGAAGGTTTATGGAGATGCCCATATCCACGTCGCGGTCCTCTAACAACACGAAGTCGTCAGCAAATCCCAGAGCAAAGATCTTTAGTCCAGGGGCCAGAGTCCCTCCCGGTCTTGTGTTGTTCAGTTCCGAGAGTATCTTGTCGATCACGATGTTGAAAAGCAAAGGGCTGAGGGGATTCCTTTGCTTAACGCCCCTCTTGAAGCTTATCTTTTGTGTGCATTGACTCTTAACCGCTATGGTTGTATGGGCGAATAAAGTGCCCGTAATGTATTCAAATGTGGCTTCGTCAATCCCCATTCTTTTTAAGCCGCGGATTATTGAATAATGGCTGACGCTATCGAAAGCTTTGCGGATATCCAGGAATACGATGTTGTAAGCCTTTCTGCAAAGCCTTCTTGACCTGATAAAGTGGTCTAGTAAGAGTGTGTTGGATAATGTGCCATCTAATTCACGAAATCCCTTTTGCATATGGCGAAGCTCCAATGCAGCTGTTATGCTTTAGGCAAGTATTCTATGTAAAAGCCTTTGTGGTGATGAACTAATTGTTATCGGACGCCAGTTCGAAGGATCCGCCAAATTCTCTTCTTTGGGCAGCAAAATTGTCCTCGATTTTCTCCATGATGATGGGGTGAACCGTCTATAAAGTACGGCATTGAAAAGGAGACATAAGAGCTTGGATGGGCAACTTTTTACCTGGGTTATTGTGATTCCAATAGGTTCTGGAGAAGTGACTCTCCAAGATCTCATGACTACCAAAATTTTCTCTTTATTAACCACCCTATGTACATTTACTGGAGACTTTTGGATGAAAGGCTGGTTGTCAATTGGCGACGGCGTCTCGAAAGTTCCACGAAAGAGGAACTCCACGTCCACTATCCCTGGAGTGATATCTGAATCTAGCAGTTGTTTTCCATCAATGATTCTTTTGGCCAGGCCTGACCTATTCTTGTTAAAAAGGTCCTGATATTTCTTGTATTCCGCTACTCTTCTAAATTTTGATTTAGTAGGTTGCTGTTGTTGCGCTTTCCTGATTATGTTGTGTTTGGACCAAGTTTTTCTATTAGCTTGAGGGAAGACTATTGAGAGCCATTTCTCGATTTCTACATCCCATTTTTTAAGTGATCCGCTGAGGGCTGTGTGGATGAGGTTCTTTGACGATTCTTCGCAGGACCTCCTTGCGGTGACAAGTGCTTCTAAAAAGTCTTTGTCGATGAGTTCTACGTCGTTAGGAGTTGAAATTGAGTTAAGTTGGTTTCTAGCGTCCTGTTCGAAACCGCTCTGGCTTCTAAACCGAAGTTGCTTTTTTGATTTTGAGTGATTGGGTTTTACTTGCTTTGGCTTGAGTTGGCTGGTGTACTTGATTCTTCAGAATTCTTGATTTAGGAGATGACGGCAGGGCAGCCGGCGACGACATTTTCCTCTTTTTCCTCCTTACACCCGCTCCAAGAGGGGTGTGTCCAGATGGTGTGGTAGTAAGAATGTTGTGGTCCACCAGTTTCTTCCTTGTCGGCGGAGGGTGTGCAGCCGGGGAAGACGATGGACGCCTTTTCTCGGCGCAAGTGCGGGACGTAGACGCTACAGGTATAAGCTGTTGTTGTAGATCCAGTGTGTCTTCTGCCAGATGTGATGTTGGGACACTTGTAGAAGCGAGTTGCGCGTTTGGATGAATGGGTTCTTAACAGGTTACAATTGAGGCGGAGGCACTTGAGGATGGTGGTGAGTGCCTTAGTGTTGTTGTCTGTTTAGAAGAAGCGGAATGCGACTTGGGTTTTGAAAAGTATTTAAGCATTGCCTTCTTTTGCTTTTTCTTTGCCTTGGGGAAGTTCGCCTGATATTCAGGCTTCTCCCGCCTGTGCCGGATCTGATGGAGTGTCAGTCCGGTAACCTTCTCCATATCTTTGTAGCTTATTTACCTTTTTCTGCATTTAGCCTCGATCGAAGCGACCTGGCTTAGCAAGGCTGATTCTGGAGCTGGTAGTTTTTCCTCTTGATCCGGCAGCGTAATCTTGGAAAGCCATCTTGCAATAAAGACATCTGGACCTATCGCGAGTGCCGCAATCTTTTAAGTGTCTAGCAAGGCTAGATTTCAATTTGTAGCGCTTCCCGCATTTGTCACACTGGAATGGATTCTCTTGTTGGTCGTTGTCCTCTGTTTGGGGCTGCTTGAAGACAGTTGTGGACGTGTTTCCTTTTGTTGTATTGGTTCTTGCATCTCCTTGTGTACTTGCTTGTGCATCAGGTTTTTGCAGCTTTATGTTTGCTATCAATTTCGGGGTGGCTCCTCTCAAAGAGGAGGCCTCAGATGTTGATGTTGGGGTTTTGCCTTTTGGCATTTTTCTATCCTGTCAAGGGTGGACACTTGACGTTGCAGAATGCTCCTCTCGTAGATGTTATTATTGAGAGACAGCCTTGATAGCTTGACTTGGTTTGCCTCCAAGACAGACTATCGGTCACTATATAGGCAGTGGTAGTTAGCCGACAGAAGTACTGATAGCTTTATAGCGGATCCCTTGCAAGGGGCTCCTAGCTGGCTAATGTTCGTCGCCCGAGGTTAGGGGAGGTGGTTCGTCTGCCTATATTAGAGTGTGTGCTAAAAAATGTCGCTATGTCGCGGATGTTGTGATGCGAGAAATGGCTTACAATACCCCTATGTATTTGAGCCGTACGTAGCGAGCGAAATAGATGAGAATATAAGAACTTTACTGGTTACGATATCGACACTACGCAAAGCAGAGTCATAGTTACTCTCGCCGTTTACCCGCGCGTGCTTGAATTTCTTCACGTTGACATTCAAAGCACTAAACAGAAATCACATTGCGTCAACAGCCGCTAGCGCCATTGATAACAAGATAGATCCCAAAATCATTTATCAAGTATACGAATTGCCGATGTGTTGTTGATTGCACTGATATACCTACTGATACTCCACTTTCATTAGAAAAAAGGATTCTTATGCATTCTTGTTATAAGGATGGATTTAAAATTTTTGATTCCTGTCACACCGGATGGTTTTATTTGTAAAGTCTTTCGAGCTTATAAAGGAAAAGCAAAAGAAAGTTTTATCACCAATGATTACGGTATTTAGGAACTATTAACACCAGGTGATCAAGTCTTAGCTGATAAAGGTTTTTCTTAGATTCAAACTTTGGTTAGTAAGAAAAAATGCAATACTCATAATTTCACCATTTACATATAATCTACAGTTTACTGAGAAGAAGTATATCAAGGATACAATTATGCATGTGCCTGCATTTACATAGAAAGATGTATCCCACGTATTAAGTTATGTGGAATATTAATTCATATACCATTAGATTTATTATCTTACGTCGATGCAACATAACATATATGCTAGCAGACTAAAGTTGAAACCGTAATATAATATCACAAATAATATTATAATTGTATATATCTATAT
>NEEE01005202.1:3537-33533 GCA_002278615.1 Pogonus chalceus | reverse complement strand
AAAAAACTATATCGTATCAAATGTATGACACACTTTCTTCACTTTGCGCTTGAATACATATAAAATGATCATTGATCAACATGAGATCTGATAATATTCAAGATTTTCATTTACGGAACAGTAAAAATATAAATCAATTGTCTTATGCAATCAACAACAATAGAAAACTTATAAACTATCTCATATTTAATACAAGAAAGTATGGTAAATGCCATATTACAACGAGCTATAATACTCGCACTATACAAGTACATCAGGAACCAAAATGACATATAATATGTTTACATAGCTTCTTTTACGTACTGTTTGACATAAGTGTTTATTAATGTTTCATAAATTATTAACAATTATATTTTAGTGTCTGTTTTTGTCAGTCCTAAAAGTTCTACTGATGTATTTTAAACTGTAAAATAGTCTCATTCTGCAAAAAAGTTTCAACAAATAATGTTTAGGAAAAATGGCGTTCGAAGAAAGAAAATATATAACTAGACGCGATTGAAATAAATTACTTACAACATTTATTTGCAGGGAAAACAAATGAAAATTTTCTTGAAAATATTTTTCCAATTTGCCTATATATATAAAATATAAAGCTTTTGCCAGGTATATATAAACTACCAAACGTGCTATTATTTTCAATTGCTCTATAGAAAACAAATAGTGGTATTTTCTAGTTCTTCATATTGATTGGCCAATTTTATATAATTATCGCAAGTATGGATATTTAAGCTTTTCTGTATCAAATATCCACAATCATAACGAAGTGTGTTTTGTTCTGGTAAACTAATTACTTTATAATCGTGATCTTGTAGGGCAACTATTTGAAGTGATTGCGCTGATTAAAAAAAAAATATGTTATCTACATTAAAATCATCAAACGATGTTAATACTTTATCAAAATCAAAAGAGCAATTTTCATGTCCAGAGTTTAAAAAAAAACAGTACAAAAAATTTTTCTATAAGAATATTGAAACTGAATTGGAGTAGGACTGATTTCGTATGGCACCAAAAAAGTTTTCCAGTGGATCTTGATTTATACGTCGGGTTAGCAGATATTTAATACCAATTCCTCTTAAATCATCCCACAATAAAATTAAAATATTAATAGTTATTATAAAGAACTTGAGAGACTTAATATTTTTTGTAAAATTTTGATTATTTTTAGAAATAACTTCAACATTTCTTATATATTCTATCACATCATTAAAGAATTTTACCAAAAAATCAACTCCGGTGAATGCTTTCTTAAAAATATTTGATTGCTTCTGCGAGGACGAATTCAAAGTGTCAAATAATTCATCAAAATTTTTGATAAAATTACAAGTTTAGTTGCTTCTACAGGTATGGCACTTAAACTTATATATGTACTTAAGGCAGCTGCTACTGTTGGACAAGATATTTGCGTAGCGTATCGTACTTTCATTTTTTCAAACGAAGTTGGATATACATGAGAATCAGTCAATTTAGGAGCAAGTCGATTATGCAATTTCTTATCATTTTCAGAAAACGTTTTAATATGTTCCCATGACGTTATTTTATTTTCGTAGTGAAAATTATGTTTCATAAAAGAAATTCTTATGGCTTTCATTAAATTAGGCGGATCATAAAAATAATATACTTTTTGATTCTCGACCTGAAAATAAGTTTTTTTAGTATTGATTTTGAGATAGTTTTGCATCATAATAAAGTAAGAACCCATGTCATTCACGCAACCTTTGACAATTAAACTAATCTATTTGCATTTTTTAATACATTTTGAAATAGTAATAAAAGCTTTTTTTCTTCAAAACTTGTATTGACAAAGAAGTAGGCAGCTGATTGTTTCCGTTTGGCAAATAAACTGCGTAATATAATTACGGCAACATGAGATCCAGCTTTAAGACTTTTAGAAATCCCATGGTCTTCAAAACCTACAACTTCAACTGTTCCTACGTCATAGTATAAATTTGCTTTTAAAGACATTTCATCTATAAACAGTATAAAATTTTTATCAATATATTGCATTGCATCTACCTTAATTCGGAGAATTTCAATTTTATAATTATTAATTTCTGGTTTAGTTTGTATACCTTGAATGTGTTTTTGTAAAGTTCGAATAGTTTGTAAATAATCCTCTATATGCATTTGGACCTTTAAAATAAACTATCAAACTAAATTGTTTGAATTCTGCGGAATATGAACGACCTTGTGGTTTTTTCCATATAAATATACTTGTTATTGTATGAATTTTTATATTTGGTATGGTAAAAATTTATCTGGAGCATCAATGAACTGCCTATGTGATAAATTAATATCACGTTTAGTCTTTAAGTGTTCATTCTCAATTTTTATTTCTTAAATAATTTGTCGTTATTTATTTTTTCGCGGAAAATTACGTGAAAGTGAGAGTTCACTTCGCATGTTAATATTATTTGATGGTTCATTTTGCTCAACTATGTATTTGACAAATTGATTGTTCAGTTTGCACACTTATATGAGAAAATGATTGTTTAGTATGTATATTAGAATAAAAATGTGATTATCATTATGAGTTAGAAAATCATTATTTCCTTCTTTACCAACGCAGAATGTAGCAACACTTACACAAATATCTTTACGTGTTGATGGAACCGCAAAATCGAATTTATTATTTTTACACAAATTCCTTACAGCATTATTTCCCAGAAATATTATGTCATTTGTTCCAGGCGTATGCATTGATATTGAAATTGCATCAAATATCAAATGTTTCTTCAAATATTTCTCGTTCTTTTAAACATATTTTCTTTAAAATGATCATTACATACTCGATAATTTTTATTTAAAGACGAGAAATCAACATTCAATAATTTATGTTCACAGCAGGCTTCTACCTATGCTTTACATCTAAAAATATATAAAATGTAAAAATGTAATATTATATTTCATATATAACGAACCGGTCAGGATCCTTTGGAAAACGACAAAAAGACCTTTGCTAATGGAGATCAAAGTAACTTTTGCAGTGTTTTGTGCACAAGAAAGTCCAACCTTCTTATTTTGATTTTGTATCATAATAAAATCTACGAACATGGTTAAATTTGAATTATTNTTTTTATAAAGTTTAATAATTTTTTATTAAGAGAAATACAATCGTTATGAATAACAACACAAATCGAACTGATTTAAGCTAATCAGACATGTCTTAATATATAAATCTCAAAACAAAAGAAATGCTGAAGTGACAAATAATAATCAAATAATTCTGTTTATAAAACATAACTTACTATCTTAAGCAAAATATATGATATCAATCACTTATAAACAGAGCACAAAATATTGTCAACAAACTTAATACAAAAGGAAAAATAATATAACTTGTACGATTATATTTATGTTCTAACGACATTTTTCGGCACTAAATTTATCATGATTACGTCCCTATTTAGTGTAACTGGCGACTGAGCTCTGTGATCAAGTAATATCTATTTATGCAAGTTCAGACCTGCAACCTGTTTGTTCCAATTAATATACATGACGCAGATATACATGATAGTACTCCAACGCTGCATGTATTTCTAAATCACACGGAGGTGAATTTTTTTTAACCAATAGGTGCATGTAAAACATATAATATTGCTTGTGTAACTATAGGGTATAAAGGATATAGAAAAATAATTGATGATAAAAACAAAACAATGCTGAACAAAACACGGCAAACAAGTTTATCAAAGTGAAAAAGACATTTTTGAAAGAAACTAGTATATTAAAGAAATCAAAAAGATTTAAACAAAATGAATAATGCAAAATAATTAAGTATTGACCTTGAAAACTCGTTTGAAAATGTATTTTATAATAAATCTTTGACAAATTAATAGTATCAGTAGTGGAAGATGATTGATGTGTTTTGATGTGTAATATCTATGAGATATTTTTTTTGTGGAAATCAGATTCAAAAAATAAAATCGCTACAGAATTCCTTACGAATTTGTGACTATGGGAAGTGATGTGTTGGGAGATAACGGAATGATTTTCAGGAAGTTTTTTAAATTTATTTCGATATTCTTTAAATCTTGTATTTAGAGAACGTTTAGTTTGGCTTATGTAACATGTTTCGCAATCTAAACAATTGATCTTATAAATAAAATTGTAATTTCTTGCAAACCTTAATTTATCTTTACCTTTCGTAATAATATTATTGAATTTGGTTGAAATTAAAAAAATGAGATAAATGTTAAAAGAATTTAGTTTTTTGTTTAAATAATTTGAAGTTTTTTATAACAGAGTAAAACTACTGTTGGTTTATTACTGTTATTAATTGGGTTTGTTAAACATTGTGATTAATTTTATTGATTCCTAATTTGATATAATTTTTAATAAAAAAAGGGGATAGTTATTGTTAAACAGAATGTTCTCGACAAAATTTTGAATGGGAAAGCAAAATAATTTCATCTACTAAGTTTAAACCATTGCACGTTTTTGGACTGTTGGATGGTGTGAATTGAAATTTAAGATTCTGCCGGAATATGTTTGTTTTTGATACCAATCTGTAATAAAAGTTTGGTTAGAGCTTATAACCAAATTATCTAAGAAAGATAGCTTAGAATTGTTTTGAGTTTCTAACGTAAATTGTAAATTAAGATGTTATTTATTAAAATTATTTAAGACCTGATATAACAAACTGGCTGTTATATGCCTTTTATTAATATTGGCCTTCGTTTATGCAGCAGGCATGTGTCTTCTCAGCCTTTTCGTAGTCGAAGATTCAAGATCACCGCAGCTGTGCAGCTAGATACTGCGTCTAAAGTTGTATCACTGGCCAATATTTTGCCCATGTTATTTTCTGGAGATAGCCGCTGACGCAGGTGCCGCTGCAGGATAACCCTTTTCTCTTCGAAGCGCGTGCAGTGGGAAAACACGTGCTTTGCATCTTCTTCGACCGACTGGCAGGCGGGGCACGAAGCGTCGGCGTCCAGCCTAAAGTGACGCTGGTGCGCTTTGAAGGCACCGTGTCCTGTCAGAAGCTGCGTGAGGTAGTTGTTTACCACGCCGTGATGCCTTAACGGCTACACCGAGATGTCTGAAATTAGTTGGTGCGTCCAGCGACCCTTGTCTGAGGCATCCCAGAACAGCTGCCACCGCTCTTGTATAGTGATCCTGGTCTCCTTAGCGATTTTGCGTCGATAAGCTACCTTTCTTTCGCACAATTTTTGGTAGATTTACGACCGTTCTTCTGCAAACAGGTTGATTGGCATTATGTCTGCAATGACGCACGCTGCATTGTACGACACAGTACGAATTGCGCAGGCTACCTACAAGGCACTTCTACGGGAGATTGAGGTTATCTGTCACACGAAGTATGGAATTGCCGTGGCTTCCGAACATGTCGGTGCTGCGTACAGCATCACCGATACGACGACGGTGGAAAGAAGTTTCCCTCGCTCCTGTTTTGGGTCCGCCAATATTTGGCATGACCCCTGCTAAGGTGTCGCAGACTCTTGCCGCCTTTGAGCTTACAATTTTCAAGTGTTCATTTAATGGAACCTCAAATCGACTCTAAGTCATCTTTGGATCTTATCGACTGCACCGCTGGCTATTTGCGAAACTTTTCTAGTTGTTTGGCAACGACAAATACCGCCGTGTTGTTTGTAAAGCCTACTGTAATGGTCCCTGAGGATTGCGGCAGACGGATNATGTACGCGGGAACTTCCATCACTTTCAGCGCATTCAAGATCAGGTCCCCGTTTGCTGAGTTAAACGTGTTCTGCACGTACAGGATGACAATGTCACAGTACTTTTTTGCTCTTCTCTTCCACCGTTTGCCGGCAATGGTTTTCGAGTGGTCTATACGACAACATTGATGGCATCTACTGTGAACTTTGCCTTCCGGAATCCGTAATGGGCAGATGACAAACTCCGAACTCCTGTAGTGTACTTCTCCATCCGATTGAAATGACTATATCGAGCACTTTTTCCGCTGTGTTCAGCAGGCAGATTTTACGATACAACGATGGGTTTTCAGATCATGGACCGCAAGGCAAGTTTTATACGTTCGATGGAAAACGTCTGGTCTGGACCTGATTGCGGTTTTATGTTGACGGCAGGGACGCTGTCCGAGCCTGGTCCGTTTGATACCTCAATTTTGCTACATGCCTTGAGCAGCTTTTATTCCCTTTATCGCTGATGGGTCAGGACATGAATCGGATGGCAGATTCTTGGTATAGGCTAGAATAGGGTAGACTAAGAATAGGGCTGGCGGTTGGATTTTCTATCGCCCATTCGATGCACCTATTTTCATTACTATAGTATAATGTTCTCTATAAGTAAAATAGTCACTGATTCGCCATGACGTAAATCGTGGCATGAAACATTCGCTGGCAATAAACACGTCTAGTATGGGAGTTATTTGTGACTGCTAGTTATTATTTGTCTCAATAAGACTATTCAAATGTATTTAAAGTGAGCTTTGCTCGAAATGTGTAGTCTGGTGATGACTTAACTGAACTAATCTAAAAATGAGTTTTAAGAACGCTAACCCCGTGACCGCATAAAAAATGTTTATGTTAAATATTACGTTTCCCAAAAGGTTTTATGAGTCTACTATAACACAAAAAAATGTTGGAGGACATTCCGCCTTCGTTGTTAGGATTAACCGTACAAAATAATGTATATTATGAAATTTGATTAAAAATAAACTAATTTAATAAATACAAATTAAAGATAAAAATAATTTTTTATATTCTAATTCAACTAGTGTCTCTATTTCATTCACTTAGCAAAACACACACTTTTGTAACAGGCCTTTTATATGTACCATTAGAAGTACGCACTAAAACAACACGCACTACACCATCCGAACCAGGGTAAGGTTTTATGATGCATCCTATTGGCCAACGTAGTGAAGGAACGTTGTCTTCTAAAAGTACAATCAATGTACCTTCTTTGATGTTTGGCGATGATTTCGTCCAATTCGTTCGTTGCTGTAATTGTTGCAGATATTCTTTATGCCATCGGTTCCAAAAATGCTGTTTTATGCGTAGAATATGTTGCCAACGTGTCAATTTGTTGTCTGGAAATTTAGTGAAATTATTTTTTACAGGTGCTAATAAACTATCTCAAATAAGGAAATGTGCTGGGGTCAAAGGATAATAATCATTTGGATTTGAAGAGAGGGGTATTAGTGTACGAGAATTTAAAATTGCCTCGATCTCAGCAAGTAATGTATAAACTCTTCATGTGTTAAAATTAGATTTTTGATTACCTTCAGAAAATGTCGTTTTATTGCTTTTACTGCCGCCTCCCATAAACCACCCACGTGAGGTAATCTTAGTGGCAAAAACTTCCACTTTATTTGTCTACATTCAAGTTCTTGTTCAATTTAATTCGTTTTTTTTTTCTTTAAAAACTCATAAACTTCTTTAAGTTGTCGATTTGCTTCTATAAAATTTGTAGCGTTGTCTAAGTTAATTTCTTTACAAAGACCTCTTCTCGCAACAAATCATTGCAATTTTGATAAAAATGCCTCGGATGTTAAATCACTGACAAGCTCGAGATGTACTGCTTAAACACTGAAATATACGAATATTGCAAAGTATACTTTGATCCGATGAAGTTTTCCTCGTCTTTTATGCGCTCGGAGCTGTATGAGTCCTGCGTAATCTACACCACAAATAGTTAATGGTTTGTTGACCTCGTTTCCTTTTTTGCAGGTAAATGGCCTATTATATATTCCATAGTTTACGCTTTGAAACAAAACATTCCATACAGTTTCTTCTGATAAGTTTTGCTTCTTCTCTTTCCGATATTGGCCAAAATGTTGTTCGAAAAATAGCTAATAACTGTTCTGGACCACAGTGATGTGCTCTTTTATGTTCATATGCAAAAATTAAATTTGTTATGATGTTTTGCTTGTAAAATGAATAGATGTTTCTGATCTATACTAACTTGTGAGTAATGGATTCTTCCACCAACTCTCATCAAGTTTTTGTCATCTAAGTACGGATGCAAACTTATTAATTTACTTTTATTTTTAAATGTTAATACTTTTTTAAATCTTCTATTTCTTGAGAATACGGCTCGTCTTGTACGTGTTTAATAATAATTTCTATTGCAGAATTTAGTTCTCCTAAATGCTAATTCACCAGTTCTTCGACATGTTATGTTTTTCTTCTTACAAATGTGTATCCAACGTAAGCAATAACTTATAACTCGTTGTAATTTTACCCACGATGAATATTGGCCTAAAAGAGGAAATTGTTTCTTCAATGCTATGAACGTCAAATTAACTTTTCATTCCAATTAAGTATCTTCATATTTTTTCGTCTGTTCTGGAAAATTATTTTGTTGAAGCCATTGAGGCCTAATCTACCATTGTTTATTTCATATGAGGTTTTCAGATGTTTCTCTTCTAAAATTGATATCTACGGGGTTTTCTTTTGATTTAATGTGACCCCAATTTAAATGGGAAGTAGGTTTATTTATTTCTAATAAACGATTTGCAACAAATGTTTTTAATAAGTGTGCGTCTGTATTTATCCATGGCAAAACGATGGTTGAATCACTCCATAGATAAATATTATAGATTTTTATCTTAAAGCTTTTTCCACTTCTGATACTAATTTCGCTAGTAAGACTGCACCACAAAATTCCAATCTAAGTAATGAAATTGTTTTTTNCGCCACATAATTCCAATCTAGGTAATGAAATTGTTTTTAAAGGAGCTACTCGCGCCTTTGCGCAAAGCAGTTTTGTATTTGTATTGCCTTTCTGGTCACGACAATTAACATATATACAGGCTCCATACGCTTTTTCTGAGGCATCACAAAAACCAAGAGTATCTATGGTATGATTATTATTGTTCAAAGTCACATATCTCTGAATTTTTAATTTGTTTAATTCCTGTAATGATGCACGATAATTTACCTATACTATATGTAAGTATTGCGATTCTCTTTCGTCCCAATGAAGTTGTAATTTCCACAGGGATTGCATGATGCATTTTGCTTTAATGGTAACAGGTCCAATTAAACCTAAAGGATCAAATATTTGAACAAGTTTGTAAAGAATACTTCTTTTTGTAATTTTATTATTTTCTTTGCTTTTATTTTAAAATGTATATTGTACGTAGTTGAAATCCAAAGCAATCCTAATATTTTGGTAACTGCGTCAGTGTTTAATACTAATAAGTCTTCTGTTTAATTTTTTGTTATAAGACGTTCTAATATATTTGCATTATTTGTTCGCCAGTTTCGAAAACAAAATTTTACTTTTTGTAGTAATTTGTCCAATTGTTTTTACAGTTCTTTTGCATGTTCTATAGGACCAGTACCAGTTACATCATCCATATAAAAATCATTTAATAATGCTTCTTTTGCAAATTTGAATTAATTTCCTTCATCTTTAGCTAAATGTTTTAAACACTATGTTGCCAAATATGGTGCTGATGAAGTGCCATATGTTACTGTATGTAGTGTAAACATTTGTTTGTCGTCTTCTGGATTTTCTCTCCATAAAATTCTCAGTAAAGCACTATCTTCTTCTTTCATTAAAATTTGTCTGTATATAATAGCTATGTCTGCTGTTAAAACATAATGGTAAGTTCGAAATCTTAAAATAATATGTAATAATTTATCTTTTTTTACTGGACCAATAAGCAATTCTTCATTCAATGATCTTCCTGAATTTGATTTATGAGAATCATCGAAGACTACTCTGATTTTAGTTGATAAACTTTCTTGTTTAATGACGGGGTGATGTGGTAAATAAAAAGTATGTTTGTTATCTTCATTCATATTATTATCAATTTGTGACTTAAATTTTAAGCGAGTCAGAGCACTTTGATAGAAATCACTTAATTGGAAATTTGCCTTTTTTGGTAAACAGACTATATATCTTCCTTCTTCATTTGGACTAACAGTTTTCTTATAATACTCTTCACAGATTTCTTCTTCTTTTGTCCAGTTTATCTTTTCAGGTATTTCTTCAATTTTCCAAAACTTTTCTAACTCAAATTCTAAATTCGAATTAATTGAAAGACATTAAATTTGTGTAGATATGTTTGCTATTGAAGATAAAGTTCCTGTAACAAGCCATCCAAATACTGTTTTTTGCGAAACAGGCTTATCTTTGGCAATGTTAATTTGACCAGTGGACAGAATTTTCCAAAATACTCCTGAACCGATTAAAATATCGATTGGTGATGATACATTGTATTGTTCATCGGCCAAATTTGTCATTTGGTAAATTGAAACACTTCTTGGAAATACTAATTTGCGGAATTCTTTCTGTAATTTTGTCTAGTACCAAACAGTTCATAGTTGTGTTGTAGTCATTAAATCTTGATTTTATTTTTCTTGTTGTTTGTTTTGAAATATTGGTCATTTTATTATTTATTCAAAATATTTTCATTTTTATCTGAGTACATGGTTAAGATAATTTCTGCAACATTTTGTTCGTAATGAAGTTAGATTGACTTCCAGAATCCAATAAAGCTCGTGCCTGATGCATGTTTCCATACTTATCATATATGAAGATGACTGCTGCTGGTAAAAAGACATGATTTGCACCTTGATATACTGTATTACTGACTTATGAACTTAATTGTTGGTTATTTTCTAGTTAAGGTTGTATGTAATTTTTTTCTTGATTTATATGCAATAAAGTATTATGACGTTTATTACATTTTTTAATATGATAGTGGAGATTGACAATCTGGTTTCATATGTCCAAATTTAAAACAATTTGCGCATAATCGCATTTTACGAATTTGTTCAAATCGTTCTGATAAATTTAATTTAAAAAAATTTTCGCAATTGAAAAGATAATGTCCTTCTTTATAATGTTGCCAATAATGTTTAATTGTTGACGAAAATTAAAAATTTTTCTTTATTGGCCACTCTTTAGAATTAATGTCTGGTTTTACTATTCACTCGGATATTTTTAATGACTGACTTTTGTTTGAGAGAAAGTCTTAAAACATAGTTAATGTGGATTGCTGATTATTGGTATAATTAATAATTTTGTCTTGCTATTGTTGTCGAGGACGTTAATCTAGTTTACTACTAAATAAACAAATTAAAATTGTGCTCCAATGATCTACAGGTTCCTTAAAAGTTTTTAACGCGCTTAAATTTTTTCTTATTGTATCAATGAATTGTCTTAAATTAACTGCCGATTCTTTTGTAACTGTTGCGATCTCAAATAATTGTTTTAAATGGGTATTAATAATGAGTTGCCTGTTTTCATATCTATTTTTCAATTATTCCCATGCTACTACAAAGTTATCTGTTGTTTCTAATGATTGAATTACTTGCAATGCTTCATTTCGCAAAGATTCACGCAAATATTGAAATTTTTGTATATTATTTAAGCCATCAGCGGCAGAACCGCATTGAAAAAAGGGTTCTTTAAATTGGGAATATCTATATATCCCTTCATTATAATCTTTTATTTCAGTATCGGATTGAATGCTATCAAATATTGACCAAAATGCTTCTATTTTTTCTAATCTTAATTTTCATTCCTATATGTTATTGCTTTTATTATATGCTTTGACGATTTTGCTTAAATTTTTTAGTTGAATTTTTAATGATTTACACTTCGATTTTAATGCGTCCATAGTTATGAGTTTTAAAAAGGAAAAGCAAGGGGAAAAAATAGTATAAACTTATCCAAACAACGATTGCCACAGAGTATTAACTTGCGTCAGCTCTTAAAATTTTGTTTATTTTAATTAATTGGAAGTAGGTACTAAACCTTCTTTTTTTTAATATGCAGCGCGTCCCTTTGCTTCGCTATACTATGGTGTTGCACTATGTTCACTGCACTGTTAGATGCTGCCTATCCACAATTTAGAGGTCACTCAACAATGCACTATATAGACTTGTACAATGAAATGCTATTATTGCGCTTATGTTTATTTTATAGCACTTATATTTTAATTATATATCCTAATAACAAGGATTAATATTTTGATATTGTAATCACTTAAAAATTGAATTTTAATTTATAAATTAAAGATTTCTTTTTTAATTTATCCGGCTCGAAAGACCAAAAATATGATTATGATTGCTAATTATTATTTGTCTCAATTACACTATTCAAATATATTTAAATAATGAGTTTGACTTGATATGTGTAATCTGCTGATGACTAACCTGAACTAAACTTAAAATAAGTTTTAAGAACTTTTACCCTTTGACCGCATAAAAAATGTTTATNCAAACAAGTCATATCGAACTCTTGTTCACGTTGAACATCACTATTGATGATATCTGCTGCTGGGCGGTTCGGTGCTGGCATGCCGAAATGGATGTTCGAAATAAGAATACAAATATCCTCAATCATTATTAATACCTCGTTATATATTTCTACGGAGAATTCAATATTGGGATTTTGATTAGTAATTCTAATCCGATACAAAATATTCTCACTCATTGAGTCTTTATATTTGTTCCATAAAGCAGACGCTTCAGACGGAAAACACGTTGTCAATATTATTGAAAATAATTGACGAATTTGCTGTGGAGATGAGCTCAGTGCTGTAACAGCATGTGTGAAGTCCCAATAGTTATCATCTTCCAATTAATGGGCGTTTTTCGAACAAAATATTAAATTATTTAATTTTAAAAAACAGTATTTAAATTTTAACAAACAAACTAAAATTTCTCGGGCGCCAAACGATTGCTCGGGTTTACTCAGTAGAGGTGCAAATATTCCAGGTAACAAATAACTCAGGTTCAACTAAGAAATATTTTGAACAAAAGGTTTTATTCACTTTTATATTAAATGTCTCGTTTCGAAGATTATAACATGTTTTACTTTCTATTATTTGTAAAACATCGCAACGTTTAGAGTATACAATTTTAATGGGTGTGCTGTGCACTTACATATATTTCTTATTTACTATTTATCAATTGTTTATAATTTTTTTGTTGTGTGTAAAGCAACAGACGTTTTTTGAGTATTATCCAAGAAAATATATATTTTTATTTTTTAAATTGTCACTTTATCTAAAGAACAATCATTCTCAATCAAGATAACAAGAAAGATTTAAAGTAACAAAAGTAAATAAAAAATAAATAAATAAATGGAAAATAGACAGACAAACAGAATTATTTGAGGCTACAGTCAAAAAAGGCAAACCGTGTGATGGGTTCTGAAATATCTGCACTAAAGAGAACTAAGGCAATGGTCTTAGAAAAAGAATCTGTTGAAGTCAACCAAGACAAATTTTTGGAATAGAATAACTGTCACAAATAAACTTTTGACAGATGCATTCTATGAATTTTCAGTAGCCAGAAAATCTTGTATTACTTCCTTACTATCAAGAACTTTAAAATCAACTATATATGCAGTAAAATAGATAGATATTTATATGGGAAAGACTTCGGTGAATAAGCCAAAGAAGCAAACCTTTTAGAAAAAACCAAACAAATATATCAGCTTTGTCAATATAATAATACGATATTTAGCTGTTCTTGCTCAAATCAACGTTCAATAGAACAGTATATTTTGAAAAGCACATCAGTGCAGATCTGTCAAATGTAGAATCAAAAGTAAAACTTATAAAATTTAATTAAATTATTTAAGTTTTGACAAAGTATCATACGATATTTGGCTACCGGTGTCTTGCTTAAGACAACTTTCAATAAATAAATCAATTAATAGAAAAATAATAATAAAAAAAGCTTATATGATAGTTGGTAAGTTAAAATCTTAATAAAAATCCTTTCGAACATTTCAGTTTTGTCACAATATCAATCAGATATTTGGCAAGTTTTACTTACGACAACGTTCAAAAGAAAAATATAAGTCTTAAGTAGCACAACACTGCCGGGCTCGGCTGATCTTACAACAAAAAATAATAATAGCCAAGTTCCATTTTAACTTCCATCTAAAAGTTTTAATAAAGAAAAATAATATTAAAATCAGTTTACACAACAATCAAAAGAGAATACCGTGGTGATAATTTGGGCTTTAATAACAATCCAATAAATATTAAATTTGAATTAAGGCATTAATTTAGCGTGACAACAAAATTAGATTTTCAAATTACAACTATGAATTTTAACTGGTGTTAAACAAACAAAATTTTATTATGACAACAATTTTTAAGTAACAACAATTGAATCACACTGAGGTGAAAAAAAAGTTTAAAGTAATATTAAGTGAACTTTTTAAATTACAATATTAAAATTAAACTAAGCCTAAACGATACTTATGATCCCAGCAAAATTGGTTCGGATAACTTGCGTCGAGTAGTAACGTTGGAGACTGATGATACAGTCCACTTTTGTCTTCTTACGACGATAGAAAGGGTGCGAAGTACGTACAAAAATAATAATACACAATGCTATGATTTGATTTCATATTCACCCGTATTTTCTCTCCACTCAGGATAGCGAGACAGCGTGGAAGCCGAAAATCGATTGGCAAGAATTCGCCCGATTATTCTCTCCTTTTAGAACACGTAACACAGCGAGGAGACAGTGACGTAAATATCAAAATTTAAAATCAAAATTCGCCCTTAATTTCTCGCCACTCAGGACAGCGACACAGCGTGGAGGCAGAATTTTTAATAATTTACAAACAATAATAATTATAATAAAATAGCTACAAATTTCTCACTCTTTTGGTTTCTTCAAATACTGGATAAATTTTCCAAAAAAGCCGCTGTGGATACCACTGGGTTACCGATGAGCCGTGACGTTGACAATGTTATTAGAAAATTTATATTGATGGTAGTTTTGCTTTGCGATGAGAACTGACTTCACTCGAAACATATTCCACTATTCACAACATTGAGCTGATAAGAATTGAACCGTCGATCTGCTGCCCGTGAAGCGGTGCTGATGTTTTCGGCGGTTCGAATCCTATTCACAGAAAGTTTACAGCAAAAAACTTTAACAATATATATATGGTCGAGGTATTCGCAGAGGTAACAAAAAAGACTCTTTTTTAGTGATGCTGGCTTTATTTTGAACGGCTTGGTGCGGGGGGAAAAACCCTCGCCACAGTTGTAGTTTTTCAACTGTGACATGTGTCCAAGTTCGAGATATTTCTTCATAAAGTCCGTGTTTTGTTTTTTCGAACCCGAGTCTTTAACAAATTTTCTTTCTTTTACCTGTAGTCGTTTTAATGCCTGCGAATGTGATTCGTCGAGATTGGCAGGATCTGCTTTTAAGGGTAACGAGACGACAGATCGCCTATTGGCCTTTCTATAAATTGTATGCGCATCATGCCGTCACAAAATTCCTCTTTGTTTGTTAGAATCCTTTTAGCTGGCATATCTTATATTTCCCAGAATTTCGCTAATAGATCTTCTAACGAAACTGAAAAATTGCATGCGAGAGTTCTATGCGGGGTAGTTAAAGGTATTTCTCTGAAAACAACCCATCCTTGCACTGTTTTCTTCATAGTTGGATTTTTCGTCCGAGTTTGATCTGCTCAAGTTGAGCAGATTATAAAATACATTCGAATCTAACAGGATATCAATACCGGATGCTTCATAGAATGACGGATCAGCCAGTTGGTTATGGGTTGGAATTTGAATCGTTTTTGGGCGAAATGAAGCAATAGGCATATTGCCTGACCTGGAAGTGGTAATTATTATGCAGGGATTTGAGATGAAGGATTAAAGTCTTCTGCAAGGTTCGCGCAGAATTTCCCAGTCTAATAATTGGTACCTCGTGCTGCCATGTCGGTAAATTTAACCGCATGCAAAGTTCTTCAGTTATTAAACTAGTTTGACTTCCGGAAATCTACGCTGATTTAGCAGAATGATCTAAAGACTTGCGGTGGACAATAAGATTGTTGGACAGCTGATTTGACATGGTAAAACGTTATATGGCTTCCTGATGTGGTTGCGCTGTGTCGTTTTGTACTGACTTGTGCTTTTGGTGGTAAATGGAGCAGCGTGTGGTGTCTCTTGCCACATTTTCGGCAATTGGACGATCTGCAATTGGCAACCCCCTGATGTTTATGCAGGCAATTAATACACAACTTTAATTCCTTTGTTCTGTCGAAACGACTGGCTGGAGTTTTACTGAGAAATTATTCGCACGCTTCAATTTTATGACCTTATGTGTAATTAGCGGATTGCATCTTGCGGGCGGTAAAACTTTTCGCGATGCGTTTCTGTTTTCCTTTATCTTCTGCTGATTTTAACTGCAGATTCTCCAGAAATTGGGTGCTTTTCTCGAAAGAAAATCTAATTTTCGAGCGACAAGAGTGTGTTCCAAGATTCGGTAGGTTGGTTTAATGCCTTGAGACCTGTTACGTTTCTTGCCAACGTGTCTGACAAAGTCCATTTAAATGCTGCGGATTCTCGCTGCACGGGATTTATATCTAAGATATTATCAACGTGAGTTTTAATCAGAATTCGCAGGTTGTTAAATCGTTTGTTTACCAAATTCCACGCGACAGTATAGTACGTTGATATGGTTTGTTATGACGGGATTAGCTCTGCGGCATTATATTTTTAAACACGCCTGTAAGTAATGTAGTTTTTGCACATCGTGTAATCCTTTATTTTCATGGATCATTGACAGAAAAATGTCCCTTAAATTGAACCAATCTGCATAATCTCCATAAAAAAAGGTACTTTGATTTTAGGAAGCCGGAAACCACTTTGCACTGAAGCACTCTGCGCTAAACTATGCACTATACTATGCGCTTCGTTATTTTTGGTTTTAAGCAGCATATTACATTGTGCAACAATTTCGTTATACTGATCCTCGAACTGTCTACTTTTTTCTGATGATTTCTTTTCAGAGTCTAAACATTTGATTGCGTTTTGCACATCGTTGAGGTGATCCAAAATTATTTTAAAATTATTGGAAACGTACATTAGTTGACTAAATTTTGTTCTTTCAGCTGCTAAAGTCACTAAGAAATTCTTCATGCGAGTATAAGTCGCCTTGATGTGACCGCATAAGGTACGCAGGCTGGCAATATCCATTATTTAGATGATTGTATGATAACTGTTCAATTATGCAACAAATAGAATTGATGGGAGCGAGATTTATGTGTAGGAAAAGACAAAGACTCACCCCGAATGCACAGCTAAATGTTGATGACGTTGACGCGTTGTCTGTTCTCTGGGTGCTGCTTTACGATGACTACACTGCTGATGAACTTTGTTCACGTGATAATCTTGCTATTTTTCGACGATGAGGCAAATTGTAGAAGCTGAACGTAGCTTGGGCTGTAATGCTGCCTGTTGAGCACGCTGTGCTGTTGATGATTTACGCTAACATATGCGACGATGTTGTTGAATGGACCATGTGTAATGCACTTATACGACTGTTTATTCACAATTTACCCTTATTTGGTAAAAACGCGTGACACTACCAAAAACATATGAAGGGTCCACTGCAATAATAATGAATGTCCTTTGTCTCTTGTTTAAAGATAATTGGGTTTTAAATTTATCAACGGTGTAAAAAAAAACTCTGATCTGAAGATATAAAATGTTGTTTATTAAAGTTAAAGTTTATGTATCATATATTATTTTATTGGAAAATAATCATTCTTAGGGTATTATAAACTAAATAAAAATAATCAAATCTTAAGTAAGTCTTTAAAAATCAGGACTATAATGAGAACTGTCTACACTGCCTTGACAATCAATAATGATAGGTGCCCAAATGACTGTTTTAATTAACTTCTGATTATTTAATATTTGCAGCATGAGGCAGTAATAACGTCTCGTTTCAGGCCTACAAAACTATTTCAGGAACTGCAGGTCATTATATTTTGCTGTTGATATAGGCAGCTTTTCTTTATAAGCCCAACCGGTAATTTGAATACACCCTCATTAACTGCCTTCATAGACCGAAAAGAAACACTTGTGTTGACAACACTTGATTTTCAGGAACCATTATTAAAATTTCTGTGAAACATGAGCCGCGGGTGTGCTTTCTGGACTCTAAATTCACGCGCAGGTTTTATGGGAAAAGGACATGTTTTTTTATAAAACAGTTTCAGAAATACAGTCCAGTCCTTGAATGCATCTTGTGAGCATTCGATGACATTAAAAGGTTTTGGTCTCTGTCAAGCTTCACGTACATGTTCGGCCCATTCTTCAGGAAGTTTAATCCTAGACTTTTGATTTAAGTAGGCCATGTTACGATCGCTCTCCAGGTAAGAGTGCCCTCTTGTCGGGAATATAACTGTGACAGATTTTAAGTGATTGCAGCAGTGAACTATGTAGTGTAACATTCTAAAGATAGTATAATTTTTATATTGACCACCACAAGAGACAGAAAATTATAAGAGTATTGACGTGTACCTCCATTTCATTAAATATGAAAAGAAACAGATTCGAGGCCACATCGTCTGTTCTTTTTTTCCAATACTCTCATCGTAAGCAAAAAAATATAAGATGACGAATCAGCAAGCGCATGAACATTTAATATATAATAACTCAGCTGTCTTTTATAATATACATCGTTTGTAGTTATGTTCGGTACAGGAAGATTTTTTGAGGAATCCATTGCAATTGCTATTGTTGTGACATCTTGCCTAGCTCTCAAACGCGCTTTTCTTTCTTTATCATAAAAATCTTCAGCTCTCTTTTTGTATGCTCAGTTTTCAATGTCGAGCCTTCGAAGTTGAGACAAAATCTGGAATTTTTCTTGGCCTTCAGGAAGAGAAGCAACCTCAATATCAAAATGTTTCTTTTCAGCTTGAAATTCATCGCATGTATCCGAGCTGGTATAACCGAATGATATGTTGAAAATATTTCGTATGATACTTCGTTATTTGGATTGTTTTCATTATACATTTTGTGAATTATAGACAAGTTAATATATATAATAATCTTGATCATACCTGTTCGCAAAACTATTAAATTGTCTTTATTTTCTTGTCCTCTGCTCTACATTTATCAATTCAAAACATTTAAAACGATTACACTTTCAGTCATCGCCAATTTTATGTCCTTGGAGTCGAAGTTTCTATAAAACACCTCTCATTCTTCCTGTCTGTTTTCTTTTTTTCGTATTTTTGATCATTTTGTTGTTCTCAGTCATTATATTAAGAAAGAAAACACTAAAATTCGTATAATATAACCTTACAGAGCGCCAGACTCACCTGAACACCTGCAACGTTGAGCGTTCTAGCCGTGTAACCAAAATATTAAAAGCATATTTATCTCGGGACTGCAAGCAATATAGCTAAGTTTGTAAACAATATTTCTTAGTACATAGTTAAATGACCGAATGGCATTACTGGTTAAGAATTAAATGTTTTTGGACATTCATCATGATTGCAGTGGACCTTTCATATGCCTATGCTGAATGCGAAACCATTGTCCAATCATAAGAATTGGCGATACATGTGGCGATGCAAATTAAGTGAATATTTAAAAATGTAACCCAGGAATATTAACAACAAATAAAGTAAATGAGAATTCCGTGGGTTATGAACGATATTTTAGGACAAAAAACTAGATGTTGATGGATAAAGTAGCGTGCGTGGGTACATCACGTGTGAAAATGCGCGGTTTTAGAACGAAAACTAACAATTTTCCATTAATATCATCCGGCTCGAACAACTGTTTGTTTGTTCACTTATGTAAGCTTCTTGTTGTAAAAATAAAACACGAGACAATAAGATAGAATTTGCTTCATTTTGATGTATTTGAGTTAATCTTAAGTTCAACAAGACTCAAGGGTGGTGGCAAACATCCTCTACTTACTTACTTACGCATCCTGCTTGCAACCCTGGCTCAGCAACGCGCTAAGATGTGCAAGAGAGAAACCAAAATACTACATATTAAATTTAAAGCTAAGTATGTATCATGGTAGATCACAAACATTAATAATTTGGAATGAAACCAGATGTTTTTGTTATAATACCAATGTGTTGTAACTAGTGCCAACGCAAAATTCTTTAAATTTTATTAAATAATATCTTATTTGCTATTTAAGACATAACTTTTTCGAAGAACGGAAAAATTTAAATTTTCATGATAAAAATGCACCTTGCAATAAAATTATGATAATGAAAAAAGCATAAAATTAACAAAACGTTTTATTAAGAAGATTAGAATTTTTAATTAACGTTATTGGCATTTCGGTAAAAAAAGATAAAAAATTGTCAAAATAATTTATGTAAGTTGTTTAAAGAATGGTTTTGAATATTTTTAGTTCAAATTTTTTAATAAAACTTTATAAATCAATCCATTTTTTATTTTCATATGCTGTAAACAATGATACCTTATATCTTAGAAAAAATTTTGCTAGACATGATATCTTTATTAGCAAAAATACGGTTTAATTTACGTTTCCTTTTCACTGTGCGTTGAGCTGTAGTATGAAATAATAAAATATAATGGATACCAAATATTTAACGAAACGTTATTTTGTTGCTGCAATGCAATTTTTAAGATAACATACATAGTAATTAAATATGATGAACTAATGCTAATTATTATATATTTTATGTAAATAAGAAACTAAGAATATTATGTCAGCAGCAGGATATTAACAGAGGGTAACCATTCGTCCCGAATTTTCCAATACAGTCCCGGATTAATGCCCCGTGTTCCGCATAAATATGTGATCCGGAAATTTCTCGAATAGGATTTCATAGAATATTTCCAAAAGACATTCTACGCGCACATCTGTACGTATGCATTGTACGTAATAAAAGTAATCGCAAAAAATGTATCTCGCAAAGACCAAACCAGTTAGTGATGTCAAAAGACTGCAAAATTCTCAACTTGAACAAGCAATACCAAAAAAAAAAGGAAGCAAAACGAAGCAGCAAAACCTAGAAAGCCAAACGAAAAATCAGTTCGAGCCGCCAATAGTGCACGAGACAAACAGTCAGAGATATTAGTGCGGTATCCGGGTGAGAATACGAGTTAACTGTGTTGTAATTCCAAGAGCTCTATGCAAAAATAAGTACAATCTGATGCAGAGGAATGACATGCTGAATCAAATGCTGAATCTCGGCTTTCATTCTGAAATTCTTAGCCGGAGTGGAGAGATATCGCGAACGAAATTTGAATTAATTTTGCATTTGTCTAAATTCTTTCCAACCGTGTGAACGGTCTGTGACCGCAGTCAGAAGAGTACTGTTTTGTCAGTCACTAGTTTCCAGCAGAATAATATTTTTTTAGTTTTTAGTCAAATTAATGCAGATAAGATAAACTAAATCAAACACTTAGTTTTTTTGTTTCACAAATTATTTTTTATGTCTACGTACGCTTAAATTTCTCGGTCATCATCAGGAATATGTTATAATAAAACAAAATGTTATGTTTTTATAGACTAACATTAAACAGAAGAGGTACAGAATTTATAAATGGGGATGTTGCTAATTCTTGCTGTTCATTGACTATATTTTTCATTGAATTGGCTGCTTTCAGAAATTCTGTTTTCAAGTAGGTTTAATCGTTTTTCTTTTTGTTTTACATAGAGTACTTTAAAATTACCGCTAAATGTATGGTTATTATCCGAATAATGAGCGGAGAAACCTGTACACTTCTTTTCTTTGATATCATATGTTTTTTCATCTTTGTTTAAAATTTCATCCACTTTGTCCAATGTAAATAGCGTCACAGTTATTGCAAATATATAAGTTATCTTTATCGGCTTTTTGTTTCGCAGTTTTTTGCATATATGATTTTTTTAACATTTATCTAATCTAATTTCGAGATTTCTTTTTTTTATAAATTATTTTATCATTAATGTTCGCTGGATATTCATTATTTGTAACAGCAGTTCTAATAATTTATAATTCTCAATTATAGGTTGTTGTTAAGGGGATTCTTATAATCCGTGTACTTTGCGATATATTGGTGACATTTTTATAGATATGGACTGTTTTGAAAAAGCAGGTGTAATTGTATCTGTAATAATTTGGAGAACATATAATTTATAAACAAGAAAAAACAAATATAATAAATGATTAAATAATGAAAAATTAATAAGATAAACAATTTACGTTTATATCCAGTCAGCTGAGCGATATATTTATTTTTACTGAAAGATGCAAATGGTCATTTGTTAATAATGATCTGTGTTGCGGTTTAACATGCTTCATTTTCGAAAATGTTCCTTCATATTCTAATGTACTCTAAAATACAGAATTAAACATGCATATGGTTTGAATTGATTGATCTCATTCTCCGAGAAAAAATTTATAGCATATTGTTGGATCCATACTTTTGAACATCGTTGTTAATGTGTCCTTATTTTAAAAAATTCAATGGCTTCCAACTGAAGTTATGACGAAAGTTCGTCAACTATACACTCAATTGGATTTTTAAATATTAAAATTTCTTTTGAGTTTGTATCACGATCTGAAAAACGTTGTTTAAACTACAATTTTTGTTCAAAAAATACAACCGCTGCAATTTTTTTTTTTTTTGGAAATGGCTTGTTCGCCACAGTCTGAAATTCTTTACAGCATGAAAAATAGCCATTCACTGTGCGATAACCATTCCATTGCTGAGTCATCTAACTGCTGTATGGTAGGGCAAGTAAGGATATTCGCTTTCGATTTTAAATAAAAATTCACGAAACTGACGATAACTAAGTCCATGAGAGCGAACAAAGTTGACAACCGACACAGCTACTTTGATAACACATGACAAATGAAGGTGTTTTCTACAAAGAAGTTGCTGGTGAATTATACAATGAATTAACAGAGATTTTGTATATTTATTTCTTTGCAAGCCTTATAAATGCCCAAGGAACCCTTTTCCCGTTTCACATATATTTTTAACAACATCAGTTGTAACACATTTTGATATACTAGACTCTAGAATGCAAACTTCACAATTAAAAACTTATTTATTCATCATGTGTCAACTTAGGATGTAAAGAATAAATTATTCCATTTTTTCATTTCACACTTAAACCCGAATATACTAGCATATCTAACTACTCTGAGCTATTGCATTATTATTTGTTTAAATTGCCATATATTGAGGTACGACTTTTAATTTTAAAAAGTTTTTATTGAAACATATGAGAATATAATGAATTGAAGCGTGTGTTGGCTCTCGTTGAAACATTTTTAACTATTTAATTAGATAATTAATTTCTCGCTTTTTGTTTAAAAAATATTATTTATTAAATATTGATGCACATTTCGGTACATCAATATTTAATAAATAATATTTTTTCAAACAAAAATTGAAAGTTAAAGTTATCTAATTAAATACATATAAGAATATTTGCACGTTGAAACTTGTTTATTATCCTATGGTGAAACACTGCTAATTTTTCTTCACTAGTAGTGTTTATAAAATTCTTCGAATTTGCTGTTGGTGCGTTTTGAATTTTTTTTGTAAAATATAACTAGATTAAATATAATACATGGTCTATATTATCTTTTTTTTACTACTTTGCACGTATTCCAGTCTTCTTTCTTAAAGCCTTTTTGATTTCTGCCTCCACCAAGGGGTTCATCTTTAAGTTTTTTTACTAACATCTCATTTATTATTTCATAGGTTTTTGGTTTGTATCAGTTTTTGCCGAAGTTCTTTTCATAGTGAGGCAAAGCAGCTTAAAGAGTGATTTAAGAATTACCAATGCTTCAATCAAAGGAGAACATGGTACTAACTGAACAACATTACGTGAATAACATTGACTTACTTTTGTTTGGGTGTTAATATTTGCGACATGAGTTTTTTGCCAACGAGCAACGGCTAATCAATTTTGTATAATCTGCCACATCTTCTAAAAAAAAAAAGGCTGCTATGAATGTATTTTTTAAATTTATTTATTTATTTAACTAGTAATACAGAAATATTTATACATATAACAAAAGATACATATGGACATATATCTGTCCTATAGCGATGTGTACATCTGTTCTTAGGACTAGTATAAAAGAAATTACATCCAAGAGAAAAATATTCATAATATAAAATTTATCACACAAAAAAGTGCAACCTTTATTCACAGAGAACACACTTACTTAAAATTGACGTTAGAATAACGTCGTATAATGTAAGGATTTACGTGAGAAATAGGTCACATATGAGTCATATATGAATCATTATTTTACACGTCCTGACGTAAGACTTTTTACATAATATTATGACGTAAGTACGACATACACTTGACATCATTGTGACGTAACTCACATCAGACTGACGTAACAATCACATCATTTAATGTCAAAGTTTAATCAAATATTCTATAATAACGCGACATCAATATGACATCACTGCTACGTCAGCTCGATGTCAGCTACGTCACAATGATGTCAAGTGCATGTCACACTTACGTCACATTCAGTACATAAAATGACATAACTGACTCTTTTATGATTTTAAGGCAAATTGAGATGACATAACAATAATGTTATAACGGTGTCAAGTTTTTGCCCTAAGTCATTTACTTACACATGACTTCGAATTGACAATCTTGTGACGTAACTTACATCATGATAGCATAACTATATGATGTAATGATGATGTTTAGTTGGTTACAAATAGTCCCGATTAAAAATCATCTAATTGAAAATCAATCAAATTTCATCATTTTCAATCAGATAGTTTTTAATTGGAATTATTTTTAAATCAACTTTTAGAGAAGTGCGCAATAATGATAAATATTAAATATTAAATATATTTCTAGACAATTTTAATCAAAATTTGAGAACGTTCGAGTAAAAGGTTAGCAATCAAGGCCTAACCTAAACAAAAGCTATTTATTCATATTAAAATTACACAAGCAATAAACACGTGTAGAAATTATTTACTTAAGTCAAATCCTTTGGCGTTATTACATTAAGTTTTAAAAAATTTTAAATAAAAAAACTGGATATGATAATACTTCTTTATAGTCTAAGCTCTTAATTTTGAGGACTCACTGATGTTATTATTATTAAATGTTGTAGCGCGGTCAAATTTTGCGTCTCGGAAACTATCCCTTCCACGCACCCCCTGGTCCATTAAGGGGATGGTACTTAGATAGCGTGGGTGCAAGATAGTTGAATGATACCTCTGATGTTAAGTGCTACAACTATGCAGACATTTTCTTGTGTTCCGCATTTATCATTTTGTTTATACTTAAATCATTTGTTCTGTTTTTTCATGTGTACCATGTTTGTTTAATGTTTTATTGTTACTTCGTACATCATTTAAGTATATAAACAATACTTTATGTGTGCACGTGTCTTTTTCTTATTATAATTTCTACTCGGTTTCCTTTACGCTGGTAAATTCACGACTCAACAGTAAATACACTTATTACACTGACGCCCAACAGTGGGGCCAGACAAGAAAGTGCCAGATAATTCGCGTTTTTTGGACTTTAAGTGCGTTACGCAACACGTGGTCAGTACACCACGCCGCGTTCCGGTAGTATCGCCGCCACCTTGGATATCGATAGTGTTTTGGAAGCGGGTTGCCCACCATCTTAAGTAAGTGTCCGCAAAAGCGCGCTTATTAAAAATAAAAGACAGAACATGGCTATTACAATGACCACGGAAGAGTTTCAAGCGTTTTTGCAAAGTATGCAGTAAGTTTTTACCGCGCAAAGCGACGCGTTTCGTTCCTCAACGCCGTAATTCGCAGTCGAACATCAAGGAGGGAACTATGCTGGATGAACGTCAAGATTTGCGGGTCTACCTGAAGAGAACGTGGGTGCATTTATTGATGCCATCACTATCTATAAGGACTGCACCTGCATATCAGACGCAATTGCAATGAAAGTGCTACCAATGCTTCTTACCGGTCTCGCCGCCGAGTGGTGGTGTGACATTAAAGCACAAGTATACAACTTCGAAGAAGCCACTTAACAATTAAAGTGCCTGTTTGGCGTGAAGAAACCCGCGTACAAATTATATCGGGAAATTTTTTCGCGGGAACAAAACCCAAATGTATGCAGGGATGTGTTCGTTTGTAGAGCGCGTTCCGTATTGGCCCAACTATCATCACTACAGCCTACCGAGAGTTTGCAACTCGACATGGTTTTCGGCTTGCTATATAGAAGTATTAGAAAGAGGGTGCGACGGACAGACATCGTCTCTTTCAAAGATCTGTTGCAGTCAGCGAGAACCGCGGAAGAAATCCTGTGAGAAGAAACCGAAGATTTAATGTGTACCATATTTGTTTAATGTTTTATTGTTATTTCGTACATCATTTAAGTTTATAAACAATATTTTATGTGTGCACGTGTCTTTGTCTTATTATTATTTTTACCAGGTTTCCTTTCCTCTGGTAAATTCACGACCCAACAGTAAATACACTTATTACAATGTGAATTACATGAATTCATCCACTATTGCTCCAATTACTTCGAAAAATAGAATTAACAATAGTTATTTATATGAGAAAAAGTTTTACAATCCAAAACGTAAAATGAAAAATTTTCAATAAAATATTCCTGTTACCAATACGCGTAGATTTTATTTTTGGATTCTTTTCACAAAAGCTTTTGTTTTAAATTAAATATACAGCAAAAGCTCGATAACGTAAACACGGGATAATGAAAACATTGCGCTAATGTAAACACAAATTTTGTTCTATAGGATCAAACAGAACGTGCGATAACGAAAACAATGTGTACGCTCGATAACGTAAACAACTCTTGGCGACGGTGAATCCCCAATTTATGTGTGGAATTAACCTCTGCGATGAAGTTCAATAAACTTAGTCGTATGAGGGTTTAGGATACGTTTACACGTACGTATTTCATTTTTGAACTTAAGCGAGTACATTGCACGAGTTGATACATTTCAACGACTATGGCATCTACATCCTATAAAAGAAAGTGTTTAAAATTAAGTGAGAAAGTAAAAATCATAGACGAAGTTGCACTAGGTGCAGGAGTGACACAGTTAGCAAAAAATATGGAGTATCGAAAGCAACAATCTGTAAAATCAAGCGTATGAAAACAAAATTTTACAAAGAACGTGCAATACATTTGGAGGTCCGGGAAATAGAAATACTTTAAAAAATGCGAAGTCGCCTAAAATGTAAAATTCCCTGTATAAATGTTTTTTAAAACAACGGGAAAATCATATCCCAATTAGTGACGAAATACTTAAAGAGAGGGCTCGACTGTTAAATGAAAAACTAAAAAAAACTAAAAATTTCGTAGCTAGTGATGGCTGGCTACAATGATACAAAACAAGATATGGAATTCAACTGCTGTCTATATCTGGTGAGAAATTATCAGCACAACCACAATTAGTACAACCATTCAAAGAAATATTGATGATTAAGAGAGGAACAAATTTACAACGATTCCATTGAAGTCAGATGTGTAGTGACTGACGCGCAAGCTATACAAGTTTTTAACCAAGCTTTAGATTGGGCTGAAAGAAAAGAAGTATCATACACGGATATTTTGCTTCTTCGTAAATTACGGGTACAGGCATTGGAAGTCAATGCTAAGCGCAAATTTACGCAGACTAAAATTGTTAACTATTTTTCTTCTAATTAAAAAGTACTTGTCGCTGTTAGAATATTTGATTATTTTGTATAAATATGTATTAAACGTTTCTTTTAATAAATCATTTATTATTTGAATAACGTTCGCTAATGTAAATATTTGGATAATGTGAACCACACTTGGTTTGAATTAGTTCACATTATCGAGCGTCTGCTGTATTGTAAATCTCTTTAATTCACACATTTATATTATCATCAGTTATAAAATTAAAATAATCATCACTGCTTTGTCACAAACAAATCAAAATCAAAAAGTGAAAAAAAAAAAAATAATAATAATAATCAAAAAATTCTGTAATCAAAATGCGCAGATTTAGCTTTTTGCATTGTTTTCACAAAAACTTTTTTTTAAATTAAATTTATTGCAAATCCCTTCAATTCACACATTTATATTAAAATCAGTCATGAAATTAAAATAATCATCACTGTTTTGTCACCGACAAATCAAAATCTAAAAAGTGAAAAAAAAAAAATTCCTGTAATCGAAATGCGCAAAATTCACTTTTTGTAATTGTTTTCCCAAAAACTTTTTTTACCTAAATATTTTGTGAGTTTTTTAAATTCAATTACTTATCTTACTTTTTATTTATTTGTGTGGTAGGTTCATTCAGCAGAGGCCGGATTTGCTTTTGCTTTAGCTGTGCCGGTTGTTCATCTGCTCTTTGGTTTCCTAACCGGAACCAATTTATTCCAGTTCTCGCAAATTCAGCTTTATCCCACGTACGCAATTTATTTAATATCACCCCTGAAAATTAATTTTTAATCGTATAAGCATAGGTATTTTTATCGTGAATTTAAGTTTTCTTTATACATTTAATTTTTTTGACTTTCGCAAATCTCAATTAATATCAAAGTATTAATTTTATACTTAGTTTTTTTTGGCTTTCCAAGTATTTTAAGTCGCAAATTTTGGAAAAAATATTGTATTGAGTACTCTTTCCATGTTATCTTTTTCGGTTGCTCCTCCAACTTGGCTTACAATTTTGATCTACGTTAATATTTATTTTTTTTATCAATGAATGAGTTGTGAAAACCTTATCAGTTACAAACATATAAATATACCTCAAACATGAAAATAAATGGTAAAATTACATATATGAACTTACGAATTCTCGACGATAATCTTTTGATGTTGACAGTTGAGCTTCGAAGGCAGACACTTCTTCTCTCGATTTTAGTGGTAGATCATTTTTGAATTTCATCGCAATGCCATCGATTACATCGCAAGAATGAAAACAATTACTAGCCATAAATTGTTGCTTCAAATCTTTTATCTCCACTATCAATGTGCCCAGCAGTTTCCAACACGAACTTAACTTATCTGAAACCAATGAAATCCATTAATAAAAATGAATTTTTAAATATTTAATTTACTTGCAATGAATAAACAAATTTTTAGTAAATAATAGTACCATTGAGAGTATGTAAGCGCTCATTATCATCATTATCTTCATCATCGTCTATTTTACCGTCTTTTACAACCACAAATTCACCAGAACTATTATTTAAAGGATCCTTCAAAGAATCATTATTATCCGACAAAAAAGTTGGTGTTAATTTTTCACTACTATCGCCGAGCTCAGGCACACTATTGTTTCTTAAAATACCTTCATCATAATTCTGTTGTCCAAGAGCTTGATCATTATTATGATTTTTTTTTTTTAATTTTACTAACAGAAAAAAAACGTGTTGTTGGAAAACAAGGAGGATTATTTTGATTTTGTGTTTTAATCATTTTGGGCATTTCAACACCTTTAAAGGGAAACCGGAATGTAATGTAGCCTAAAATAGTTTTTCAAATTTAATTACACCAATTATAAAATCTTTTTACCTGGCTCATAAATGCTTATAGATTATAAACACTTGATATGTTTGGGGGTAATAAAAAAACTTTTGCTGCGGTGGTGCAATAGTTGAAGATATCAAAGACTCACGAATGATCAAATAGATGCTATTGATAAGAGCTTAAAAGCTATAAAAAATTGTATTACAACTGAATTTGCATGACAACCAAGACTTTTATCAATGTCCAGAAATATAAAGATTACAATGACCATGCTGATCAATTGTTGAGATGGTTTGTGGATGAGTACAAAAAATTATATGGTTCTAATTCAATTTCTTACAATATCTACAATTTAATTCATTTAGCGACGGACTGGAAAAAGTTTGGACCATTAGATACTTTTAGTACACTTAAATTCGAAAGTTATATATCAATCATCAAACAAAAAGTTAAGAATGCACCAAAACCATTAGAGCAAGTAGTAAATCGTATTCACGAAGAAACCTGATTTCCAGTTACTAAAAATATTGACTATATTTTAATTATTAATAGAATTGTTAAATCAAATGGCGAGATAAAATTATAAGGCAACTTCTTTTAAAAATTCGATTCTCTATTTTCGCTATCATGTGACTTTTAAGAGTTATAAATTTACTTTGTAAAAAAATATCTCTTCATGTACAAAAACTGTCACAGCAGATGTTATAAAATCAAAAAGGCTATATTATTCTTTTCCAAACTGTGATAACTTTTTTGTATTACCATTATTACAATATAATAACTAGTTTTTCAATCTTTCTGTATTTTTTCTGAAAAAAAAAAAAA
>NEEE01005198.1:8558-24755 GCA_002278615.1 Pogonus chalceus | reverse complement strand
AATTATTAACTAAAGGTAAGATTTAGACTGCATTTAGCAGCCGAAACATTAAATTCAAAATAAATATATTATCTAAATGACAATTTAAAAAAATTTGAAAAAAAAAAAAAATTACCTGGTGATGTACATCAAGGGGGTCACCAGTCTTCCCTCCATCCTCCTTCGTTTTAAATTCATAAACATCTTCAACAGCAGCTGTAGTTGTTCCACCCCCAGAACTACCCCCAGCTGCAGTTCCAATGGTAGCAGCACTAGTAGATTTAGTACTAGTACTACTGGAAGTAGTTCCGGAAGTTGTTGTAATTGAAGATGTTTGTTGTGTCTCCATGGCTTCAGTTAATTTTTTATTTGTCGAAGTATCGCTTGCCCCTGATATTTTCTTGTCATCCCTTGGACGTGGGGCGGAGCGGGGGCCGGTGTTTGACTCTGTAATATTTGTATAAATTAATATCTACCCAGATAATTATAATATTTGTTTAATTAAATAAAATAAAATAAAATAAAATAAAATAAATTATATTTATATTCATGCATCCAGGCAATTACGAATAAAAACATCGATAAAAATACATACGTACAACAATTAAAATATATTTTAATCTAATTTAGATCATTACATTATTAAATTTATAAATCAAAAATATATTTTTTATACAGAGTGTACAGGAAGTGATGGTTGACAGAATATCCGAGGACAGATGATCTCAAGACAAACTATTTTAATAACAAATAATTAATAATAAATATTTAACGCAAAAATAAATATTTATTACACTTAAGCGATATCTATTTATAAAATAATTATTTATATAATAATTATCCAAAGCGATAAACCTTAAATACAAATATGCAAATTATTATTTATTACAACGATAATGCAATAAATTTTTGTTATGTAATTAGATTCAATTTTACATAAAACTTAACAAAATAACAACATTAAATATTTTTTAAGTTAAATTTAAGAAAATAACAATGAAATGATAGACATAATAACAGCATTACTCATATGCAATCTTTGTATTTGCGAACAAATAAGATTTTTATTTTATGTGAACACACGTGCAAACGAAAGATGCAGAACAATAAGAAAGTTATGAGATTGTTAATGGAATATTTGTACATTTCAAGAAAATAATACTCAAATACCTTTATTATTTTATTCAAAAGTATTTATTATTATAACAAAAATAGTACTTATAGCAGTTATGTTTCAATTTTATTGTTTATACTTTAGAATCATTAATAAAAAAATGTTTTTTCTTTCAAAAAATGTTTGATTAACATGTTAAGGATATATTATTTAAATTTTGAAACAAAATTCAAAGTACTTCAGATGTTTTCTCAAAAATATATTTTTTTTAATTGCAGTCAACTTAAAAATTGTTAATATTTTTGTTTTACATTTAAAAAAACTACTACATTTGATCCTTAAATCAAAAAATTATATTTTCAAAGCATTTTTTATTTTTTTGATTTACTGCCCTGATTGTTAGTAATAGTAGAAAAATATATTTCGTTTGTTTTAAGTAAAATCCAAAAGGGCTAGACTATCTTAAAGCGAGCGCCAAAAAAATATTTTTCACTCATATTTCTATATTATTTGATTTAAAACAATATATTTGTTAATTACTAAATAATTAACATAATACATCACAAGGAAGTATCAAAATTAATATATTTTATCTGAAATAACCTTTTAAAAAAATAATAAAATAACCCACGACAAAAATAGTACAATGCAATTTAAATATAAATTGAAATCCAAACTATTCACTTTTAATTTTCACAATTAAATCCATTCCATCTGCAAAGATCACGTTCATGAAAACAATCCGGTTTTAACATGAAAGGTTGACCGTCAAAATATTCCACATTCTTACATTGATCTGCATTTTAGCACGCACTGTAATTTGATTCTGATTATATGATCACAAACGCATAACTTCGGTAAACGTTTTAAAATCATGACTATGAATTAGGAATTCGGTAATTTTTAATAGATATATTCAATATTAAAAGCTGTTTGTTATGTATCAGTTAGAAGTAGGGTAAAAATAAACCAGTTTTACTTGTATTAGAGTAATGCAATTGTGGTTTTTATTATTATTACAAATGTTATAAATAACGTTTTATATCGTTGTTTTATTTTGTATTTATTTTCGATGTAAATTGTTTTTATTTGTTGCACTTGTTATTAATTTTAATTTATTATTTAACTTGCTTAAATATTATCTAGTTATTAAACAATATTTTATGACTTTGTAATTAATAAATATATTTAATTGTATTTTATAGATATTAAACAATGTTTTATAAAGATATTTTTAAAAACAATTTTTATTTATTTCCTAATGTTTATTTTTAGAGATATTTTTAATATTTATAAATAAACAGAATTTTATGTAAAAAAAAAACTCAAAAATGCATTTTTAACATATTTTAGAATATATTATGTCTTAAAAAAACATTTTTTTAATAAAAATTTGAGATGTAATTTGAAGTAATTGTTTTAATTTATAAATAAAAATCATTTTTAGTTTAAAAAAAGTTTGTCAAAAAGCAAATATAATAATTTTATTTAATTGATAAATAGAAAAACATTGTTTAATATTTTTAATTTTTAACTTTATTTAATAAATATATATAATGAGTTAACGTGAAGGCTAATTTTAATCACAAAGGAAACACAAATAAAACCTTTTCCTCACAAATTTGTAAAGAAAAGGTTTTATTTGGATTTCTTGAAAACAATACTTAAACAAAAATCCCAAAATTAACTGTTAATTCCCCAAATCCAATTTAATAAAAACTATTTGTCGAAAATAAGATTAGAAAAACATTAATTAGTAAATTTAGTTTGAACTTAATATTGAGAACAATACGTACTTAAACAAAAATCGCAAAATTAACAGTTAAATCCGCAAATCTATTGTTAAAACAATATTTAAACCAATTAGCAGGTAATAATATCTAGGAAATTCCTGGAAATTTTTCCAATAACCCAAAATGTACAGTTACATTTCAATATAAACCTGAACTTGGTAAATAACTCGCGACACATTATATCCAATTATTATTAATTGTTAAAAATTCAAAAGGAAAACATATATAATTCTACTTTTATTTTTATGACCCTGACCCGTAAAATTATGTAATTTTGATAAATGTATTCACTTAAATAAAATATTACAATAAAGTTTGCAACAAGTCAATTAATAAAAATAAAAATGATTGCGTTGAAATATATTTATTAATAAATAATAAGTGTCATGAGTTAGTTAATCATATCTAAAGTTGTCGATCGTGAATCGCTATAAAAATGCAAAAAATTCGCAGAAAACCGGCTCTCATATACATACACAATAAGTAGATCACAAAATACACGCAAACTTAAAACAAACGAGAATCGATAAGCACAAAAATAAAAGCATTAAAACTTTATCTTCAACAATATTTCGAATACCTACATAATTATATGCTTATACATTTAAATGTATTTATTGCGTTTTATTCCGATACATTTATTTATAGTATTAATAAATAATAGTTAATATTTATAAGATGTTCATTACCTTAGTTTAAAACAAGTGAAAACGAAAACAAATAAATGTGGTTTTTTGTTCCGTTTTGGAATTAATAAGACACAAAACACAGAAGATATAATTGTTGAATAACCGCTAGTCACAGAATAAATTGTGTAGTTGTATCGCCGGTAGATAAAATTCAAATTATGAGGAATATAGTTCTATAGAGGCTGTCAGAGTGACTACAACTTCAACTCCTTCCCGTCTTTTACTGTTGGGGGCAGTGCCCCTCCCTACTTCCACAAATTTGTACAATTTTCAACACAAATGACAGACAATACACTCGCAATGGACACATACAACATACAACAACAACGTAGAAGATTTTAAATTCCAAGTTACGTACCTTTGTTTATTTGTGAAGCTCTCCGCATCCCGGCTGCTGTGAAGCAAACGAACTCACAGACACACGCACACAATCACACAATGTACACACACACTAGTTTATTTGGTTGGTTGGTTGGGTCGCATGTGCCGTGCCGGGCAATGGTGACTTTGATCGGAGAACACCGTGCCAAGCCGAACGACAAAGTGTTTTATATCGCTGTTCGCGAGGAATACAACTTTACTGCTAACAAAATTCTTGTAAATAACTAATTCAATGCCAAGGCAAATGCTCAAATGATCTATTGACAATTTGTTTGTAGCTTTGACAAGATCTAGGGTGTGACAACTACCTTAATGGTTATATTACTGACACTTTTAAAGATTTTTTAAAGGGATTTTTTTAATTTAACAAAGCTCTAAAGCCCGTAACACGTTTAAGGGTAGTTTGTTGATATTTCCCCCTGTTACCCGCAACTGTTATTGTACTAAAACAGTTCAATCAAATCTACAACACGGGACTGAAATATAGTCGTACCATTTCCATAAAATTATATCCATAATATATAAAACCACTTAAAAAGTAATTATATCGAAAATTCACATTACGATATCATCTGATTTAATTATTTAAACCTATCAAATCAATTAATTTAATTATTTCATATTGTAATCATAATTAAATCGTTTAATTATATTAAAAAATACGCCATTCAAAGAAATTATTATTCATTTTTTTATTTAAAATTACATATACGATTAACTAATAAAAATTTTATCATAATTTTCTTATCAAATCAAAAGATAAATTTAATAATATAAACATTATTTACATTTGTAATCTGTATTATTTAACAATGGTTTTATCTTCATCAATAACAGTGATATATTTACAAAGTAAATAAATTGTTTAAATAAACTATAAAAAAAAATTACAAGCAGTTTTTTATTAAAATGGTTGTACCACATGCGGTTAATAGTGGCGCCATAAACGTTGAATTAACTATCACAAAATGGCGGGGTTATTTAAAACAAAATGTCCTTCGAAGATTTCATAGTTCAAGTTCATGATATAAATTCACATATAATGTTAAATTTAAACAATTATGCATATTAAATAATTATATCATCAAAGCATGCAAAAAAAAAACAATAGAATAAATTTAAATTATTTCATATTACATTAAAATTTAGCTACATAATATGCAAGATAATTTAATTAATTATAATAAATATTTAAATAATTAATTATGTATCATAATGTGAATTTTCGAATCGTTTTATAGTGAATATTCATTTGTTTCGCGTTTCATTTGTTTATTCAAAACAAAAACATTAAATAACTTACCATTTATAGGTAGCTGTGGATCATGCATATAAGGTAATACAGCGGAGGTTGCAACATCTATAGGAGATTTTCCTTTGCGATTTCTAGCATTAACATCAGCCCCACGTTCAACCAGCATTCTCACTAACCGAACATGTCCATTAGAAGCAGCATCATGCAGAGGTGTATCATCATCGAGACCACGAGCGTTCACGTTTGCACCAGCTTGAACAAGTCGATAGGCCACATCGAACCATCCGTGATTACAAGCCTCATGTAATGGTGTCCAACCTTATATAAGTAAATAAAACACAATCTGATATAAACAATTGTTTTTACAAGGCTAACTAGATTGTTGTTATACCTGCGAAATCTGCAACGTTGGGGTCAGCTCTATGAGCTAGCAATTTGCTAACTTGCTCAACATCCCCTTTAATGGCTGCAAGATGTAGAGGAGTTTCACCTCTTTCGTTACGATCTCTAGAACGCGCGGTACTTGTACCACCAGGACTTCTAGAGCCAACTTGAGCTCCAGGTGAAGTCATTTGCATCAAGAGGGCCATTTGCTGGCGCTCAGACATTGGGGTCACCGGGGGTGCTCTACCCCCGCTACTAGAACCCCTTGGACGTACTGATGACGGCATGTTGCATCAGAAAATCTAAAAATATCCATTATTTACTTCCAAATCCCCAACAATCAAATAATTTTCATGTATTTTTTGTTGTTAATTACAACAAAACAAATCATTGTAAACAATGGTTATTGTTCGTAGAATAAGAAATTATTTTTAAAATATTTATATTTAAACATATTTATTAATAAAATAATAAACTATAAATATACATATTGTTAAATTTCATATATTTAAACGTTAAATAAATTTTTAATAAACAAATTCCTTATGTTTTTTAGTTGTTCTAACCTCACAATGTAACATCCGAATTTTAAAAGTTGTATCGTCTTGTCACGCAATGTATCTTGTATTAAAATAATGTTGTCGAAATAATACAATTTAAAACATTCAAATGCTATGTTAAACATGCAAATAAATGAAATTTTACTATTTTTGTAGAATTTTTCTTTCAAACTATGAAAATGCCACCAACACACAACGATTTCTGTTTTATCAGCAAATTTTTGTAATTTTCCAAATGGCGTAATATAAAATTATGCGGGAATGAATATATTAATCTTATCGATATATTTATTTTATTAATATAATGTAATATTTTTATTAATATCGTAAGATATATTGCATAGTAACTATAAAAAACTATATAAATCAATTGAAACTTAAATAAAAAATTGAATTTAGCCAGGAAATTTGTATTAACGATTTAATCCCTTTAAGCTATTTATTAATTCAATTAATTAGTGATAAAACTGATTAATGTTATCTTTCGATTTTTAATTGATTATAAATATATAAAAGACTGATTACAAAACGGATATTAGTTTCATTATTTCATTTGTAAATTCAATAAATTAATTTGATTGTTTTACAAATGAAGTCGCAAGTTTTTTTAATATTTCTCGGATTGATTTCAATTGTTTTCGGGGCTCCGAAACAATTGCGAGATGATTGCGCAGCAGAATGCAAATTACCAGACTGCAAATGTTCTTCAACAAGTGTTCCCAATGGTTTAGATGTTAAAAAAATTCCTCAGGTAATTATTAATTTAAATTTCATTGTTTTTAAATTAATTTTTTGAATATTACAGTTGGTTTTATTAACTTTCGATGATGCTGTCCAAATAAGTAATTACGACTTTTATAAAAATGCGTTATTTAATAAGAAAAATCCTGATGGTTGTCCAATCGGTGTAACTTATTATATTTCTCATGAATATACCGATTATTCTTTAGTAAGTTTATGAAATATTTTTAAGTAAATATGTATTTAATATATTTTGATATTTAGGTTCATAATTTATATGAACAAGGGCATGAAATTGCATTGCATTCAATTACACACACAACTTTAACTGATTATTGGCGCGAAGCATCGGTAGAATTATTAAAAAATGAATTTGGCGGTGGACGAGATATTTTAACTAAATTCGCTAAAATCCCAAAAGAACATATTTACGGTGTTCGTATTCCTTTCTTACAAATGTCAGGTATTTATAAAAAATTAATAAATCACTTAATTATTTACATAACTGATAAAATTTATCATTTTTAGGTGATAACAGTACTCAAGCAATAAAAGAATTAGGTTTAATGTACGACTGTTCATGGCCCACTCAAACTTTTTATAATCCAGGATTATGGCCTTATACATTAGATTATCCAAGTACTCAAGATTGTCCAATCGGACCTTGCCCCAAAAAAAGTATACCAGGTTTATGGGTACAACCAATGATTAATATGCATGATAATTCTGGGGTTCCTTGCGCAATGGCTGATGCTTGTGTCGATGTGTAAGATAAATTAAAATTAATTAAATTTCAACGTAATCATATTTAATTTTTTAGGCCTAAAGATATTGACGGTCTTTTCGATTTTATGGTAAAAAATTTCAATGTTCAATACAACGGAAATAGAGCGCCTTTTGGTTTTTATGTACACGCTGGTTGGTTTGCACAAGATTTAAATAGATACGAAGCTTATAAGAAATTTGTTGATTATCTCCTTACCTTCAAAGATGTTTATATTGTAAGTTCATATTAGAGACGATTTTTTCACCAAAAAATAGTCTCAAAGTCGTACAAATCGAAATAATAAAAAGGAGACGGGATGGGAAAGGTTTTTTTATTTTATTAAAATATATTTTTCAGGTAAATACACATAGAGCTATTGAATGGATGAAAAATCCAAATACATTAGAAAATTTGAAACAATCTTGGCCTGAATGCGTAAAGCCCGTCCAATCTGAATGTGTACCAAAATCTTGCAAATTGCAAAAAGGTGAAGAAGAAAGATATATGCAAATTTGCGGAGATAACTGCCCTAATACTTATCCATGGCTCAATAATCCACAAGGAGAATAATTAATAATAAAATAATGAATTATATAAACAATTTTATAAGTTTATTTTCGTCAATACTAATTATTAAATCACATTATTAATTAAACTTACTAATTAATAGTATTATATTTATAAGAAAACTAATTTTACAACATGTTATGTTGTATATAATAAAAATTTCATTCATGTCCAAATTTATCATTTATAAATAAATCAGACTTCCCAAATCACATTTTTTATTATAACAATAATGTCTAGAATTTATTTTATATATAGTCAAAATAGTAACCTTAGACATAGTATCTATTCCTAGACATTAGATATTACGGCATGCTGCTTCTTGAGATCGTGCATTTGGAATATTTTGTGAGGGTGCAATTAAATTTGTTTTTAAATTAAATTAACTTAATATTTCACCTCAAACTGTTTATTTTTTAACGTTAACAATTAACTAAATCAACAATTTGAGGTTATATCGAAAATAAAAAAATAAAAATACATAGAACTTACCTTAAACAATATTCATTTGAAATAATTCTATTCTAAATATAATTGTAATAAATAAGATACACCCTTTTCTTATTTCCAAGATGGTTTTGTTCATATTGTTTACAACAGTGATTGCTTTTAATTTGAAACATTTTAGCAATCACTGTCATAGTCTAGCTAAGCTTGATCTGCACTTTCAACAATTAACATGATAGATTGTTGCGGGGTATCGCTTGCAACTCCGCGCACACATTCAACTTGATGCGCACCCCAGTCTTTACGTTGACAGAATGTCGAACAATATGGCGTCCGGCGGCAAAGTGAACACTCGGCTAATGCTTCGCGGTTACAGTTGGCACACTGGAAATAATTATGGAATCAAATTACGATTCATTTTTTAATATTCTTCGAATAATTACGTAAATAAAGTTTATGAAAGCAAAACAAAACATATTGAGACCCGTCATGCGCGTTAGAAAAACATTTAAATAAAACAATATGGCTGATCTTGCAATTGTAGTTGGTACACTGTAAATAATTCCAAAAAAACATGTAAATGCACCCTTAAATAATTATGTAAATTAAATACGAGTGATTAATAAACCCCAAGATGACCGATTTAAGTTACCGAATAAGAAACGGAATAAAATAAGGATATTTTAAATCAATTGATACCTTCTTTTGTTGTTCATGGTCCAAAGCAGGCTGCAATGTAGAATCCCCGCCGCCCCCAGTGCTATCAGGTTGCAAGGCAGCAACTTGAGCTTCAACTCTAGCCGCTAGGACAGCAGAATCCTTTTCCCTTTGCATGCGTTCAACTTGACGACTACAAAGATCCCTAGCTTCATCTAAAGTTCTTTTAAATTCAGTAGCAATCCGCGCCATGTCTGTGGCAAGAAGTTCAAGACGCCGTAACGCTGTGCTTGGATCAGGCGACGATCCAGCGTCTAGAAGTTGGTATTCCGTCGGGTCTAAGCCTTCAGCGAGTGACTGCCAAGCTTCTTCTTTACTAACAGAATTTGAGACGCCATCTTCACTTTCTTCACCGCTACCTTCACGTCGGATCTTTATAATAAAATATAATAATTAATAATTTAATTACAATAATTAATTAGTGAAGGTATTTACTTTTCCGCTCCGGCCGCTATCACTATCAGCTTCTTTGCGTCTGCGCCTTTTGTATGGAGTGAATAAACGGACAGGTCCAGTTGCCGAATCATCATCGCAACATGCGCTGCATGTGCAACTAGTTGCATGTGGTGATAAAATCCCTTCATCAATTAAAGTTTGAAGACTTCTGCCGCCAAAACGAATACTTCTTTTCCAATCTTTGCTAGATGCGCGGCCACACAAAGCTTCAAATTCACTTGGGGTGTACCACGAAACACCAAGCTATTAATTATAATTAAAATTTGAAATTAATTACATTACTATAAAAAATAATGTAGTTTTTTTTTTACTTTAATACATCGACCACGTCCCCCAGATCCAAAACGGGCCTTATGTAATTCGGCAGATGTATTTTTACATCGTACTGGAAGAACTGGCAAATTTGCTGCTTCTTGCCATGAACCTGGCGTAGCTACTTGATTGTTATTGGAATTATTAACGTTAACACGTTCATCGATTGCATCCTGAGATTGAAATAGAAAATTGTAGATTTTTCAATTTCAAAATTTCGTTAATTTAGTAGTATAAAGAATTCAAAATGTGTACATGGTTAATAAGAAATAAGTGCAATAAAAAAGTTATTATTTAATAAGAGTAGAGAATTGTTTTATTTAGAACAACAGTTTTATTGCTTAATTATAAAAAGTAGCTACATACGTAGATAAATATGTATAAAATTAAAAATATTTATAAGTTTGAATTATTATCATATCTAGCTACAATTTATAGTTTGTGAAAGATAAAAATATCACAAATTTTATCTAATACGATAAGAAAGTGAAAGAAAACATGTATGAAATTGCAAGCAATGAAATATTTATTTGAATATGATATTTACCGGTGAAAACTGAAGATCATTCTGAAATAAAAACAATATCATCATTGCATGAAACTGAATCGCATAAGTATGTTAAAAAATGTTTATATTTCAAGTGATAAAATGAGTCATAAATAACTAGCATATTTTGTTTATCGTGTTTACGAAAAAAACAAAAACAAAATTATCGCACCTGAATAACAATGTGCGTGGTTTTCAAATCTTGGTCGGAGCCATCGGTAGCTATGAAACCGTTGTCCACGCATAGCATTGGCTTGAAATGTGGAAGCTGGTCCTGGGTGATAACATTGAAAGTACTTGTAATAAGTGATCCCACAGGCAGGGTAACTGGAACACCGCCATGTCGAACCGTAGAAACCGATACACGTTGAGCATTGTCATTTCCCGTGGTTCCGCCATTCTCGCCCGCTCCATCGTGTTCACTCGCAAGATGTTCGGCTTCGGAAATGTCCGGCAGAACGACACTTTCCGATCCAGAGTTCTCCATCCCAAATTGCCCGAATCTTCCCGAAAAACACCGGTCCTCTTAATGGCAATTTTTCATAATATGCAATTGTTAAAACTATGCAAATAAGTACGGAAAACTAACGAACAGACTACTCAATGACGAACTGAAGAATTAGTTTATCATACATGCTATAGATGTCCGATCCAAGCGCCCATACGCGCAGGATTCTCATGCGCGGCTTATAAAGCGCCAATTTTAAAAATTACATTCCGAAGTTACGATCAATGATTGACTTCGTCTTCTTGGCCAAAAATCAATTTTATTGCGATACTTGAACTTAAGCAATCGCAGAAAACATGATTCTTAATATATCCATTCATTTTACAATATGTTAATAATACTCAATTCTTCATTACTTCTCTTTATTCTCAACAATTATTACAAAACTTATATCATTAGTTCATATATTTTAATTAATTAACAGTGTTTTTAAATTTATATTTGCTAAACAACTTATTAACTTAATAAATAATGATTAAATATCAAGACTTATGTCAGCTTTTTTTGTAAATCATATATTTTATTATTCAAATCTTTAATTATGTATGTATATGTAAGTATTATTGTCCAAATAACTGTATTTTATTTAATATCAAAGTATTTTTTATTAAATAAACAAAAAAATGTAATTATTGATCACGTAACTAAATAATTATTGGTTATATTTTTGATATAATCAATTAAATGAAATAAAAACTTTATAAAAAATTAAATATCGTTTGTCTTTAGCATATAATTAAATTAAAATTTATTAAGTTTATAAGAAAATGCTATGTAATTTCTCACGAAAATTAAAAATTCAATCGTTATTTTATGTATAACAGAAAAGTATTATATCATCAATAATGAAATAACTAAATTATTCAAATATATTGGTATATCGATAAAATAAAAACAACTCTTAATAAAATCCATTTTATTTAGTACGTTTAATATAATAATGAATAAATGCACCCAAAATGGTTATAAAAATACATTTTTTTTTTAAATCAACTTAAAAATAACAATAAATCTGTGCCTAAAACTAACAAAAAAAGTATGACAAAATTTTCAGTCGATAATTGTGACATTAAAAAACCGTAATATTCAACATTTTACAAGCTTGACTTGGCTTGAGCTCTTAATCCTTCAGTTAAACGACGTCCAAAATCAGCATCAACGTTAGAAAATACACGAACTGCACGTTCTTGTAAGAAGGCAGCAGCCCCGCTCATATGATTAACAATATTATTAATCAAACGGGTGCGACCACCTTCATCTAAGACACGAGTGTAGAAAATACGAGGCTGTGAATAGTTATCTTCATCGCCAGAATCGTATCTGTAATTTTATATTTGTAATAAATATTGGTTTATAGTTTAAAGGGTGTTTTTATTGTTTTACCTAAGAGCTTCGCCTTGTACGGTGAATGACGGAGCAAGGCGTTTAGCTCTAGGATCATCTTCAGGTCCACCGAAACTATTTGGATGATAATTAGGAGCACCACCTTGATTTTCATAGCACATAAAACCATCACGTTGATAATTTCTAACTCTGAATGGACAATTAACAGGTAATTGTAAATAATTTGGACCCAAACGATGGCGATGAGTATCAGAATATGAGAATAAGCGTCCCTACATGAAATATTATTATAATAAAAACGTTTTTAATGTTTATATTTATTAAAATACCTGTAACATTTTATCTGGGGACGCATCAATTCCTGGCACAAAGTGAGCAGGACTGAACGCGATTTGTTCAACTTCTGCGAAGTAATTTTTAGGATTACGATCTAAGACAAAACGACCAACAGGAATAAGTGGGAAATCAGCTTGAGGCCATACTTTGGTGACATCAAATGGATTAAAAGGCACTTTTTCAGCTTGTTCAAAAGTCATTACCTATTACAATAATTCCGTAAATCAATCCGAAGTTTTTTAAAAATCATACGAAATATTTACCTGGATGTAAAAACTCCAGGACGGGAAATTACCGTTCGCAATTGCATTATACAAATCCCTAATGCCATAATCTGGGTCGCTAGATTGTAATTCCCCAGCTCGGTTAACATCCAAATTTTTAATTCCCTGATCGGTTTTATAATGGAATTTACAATAAACTTGATTTCCTTGCGCGTTAATTAATTTGAAAGTATGGGAACCATAACCATTCATGTGTCTATGCCCGTCTGGAATACCGCGATCAGAAAATAGGATCATCATTTGATGAGTCGTTTCTGGACGTAAGGACATGAAGTCCCAGAATGCATTAGGGTCACGGAGGTGGGTTTCGGGATTACGTTTTTGGGTATGGATAAATGAAGGGAATAATATAGCATCGCGGATAAAGAAAATTGGAGTGTTGTTACCTTTAAAAGGTAATAAAATAAATTAGATTTTATTTCAAATGTTAATTAATTATTACGGCGTACCTACTAAATCCCAAATACCATCTTCAGTGTAAAATTTAACCGCAAAGCCTCTAGGATCTCTAACAGTATCAGCAGAACCCATTTCTCCAGCTACTGTAGAAAATCGAACTCCAATTGGAGTTCTCTTACCAATTTGGCTAAAAACCTTTGCCGCACAATATCTACTGATATCATGAGTTACTTCGAAGTAACCAAAAGCACCAGCACCTTTTGCGTGTACTACACGTTCTGGGATACGTTCCCGGTCGAAATGTGCCATTTCATCCTGATATTGGAAGTCCTGCATGAGCATGTAGCCCCGAGGACCTGCCGTAAGAATGGCATCTTTTTCGATAACTGGGACTCCGTAGCCTGTTGTATCCACATTTGGATCATCTCTCTTTAATAATTTACAAATAAATTATAATTTTAAAAAATCAGTCGATTTAATTTTAAATACAATACCATAAAATCCATTACAGAAAATAAAATATAGAACAGAAAAATGAAAGTACTTCTCAGCTATACATGCAATGAACTACTAATAATTTTCTTTTTTAATTTAACATAAAGAATGAAACGCAAAAATATAAAGAATAAATAAATATAATTATACGTGAGAAAACAACTATAATTACAATAAAACATTTTAAATTCAAATTAATTTAAACCCAATCAATATATTTAGCATAAACTTGATTTAAGTTTAAATAAAAAGTATTTTTAACAATTTTATAAAAACATAAACATAAAAATAATATAAACATGTACTTTAGAGATAATTATTATATTTATCAGGGTTAAAAGTCCTTGATTTTACTTAAAAATAACTTGTCATTCATGTAATTGAATTGTAAAAAAATATATATAAGCATTATCATTTTATATTTTCTTATTTGTTACTGATTTTAATGGAATTTACATATTAAATATTCAAATATCAAAGATACATTATAATTTTATAATCTGACAGAAAAATACGAAACAAATGAATTATTTATTTATTTTTCAATGTCAAGGCAACTTTGTTTTATTCAAAATAGTAGTTTCAAAACTGCAATATCATTTTATATGATACGTTATTTACATATTAATTTTTAAAATGTACTCTAGTATTATCAGTAATTTTATCCAAAAATTAACATAACATAGATAAATTTATTTATGTACATTTAAAACCCATCAAAAAAATTTATCAATTTATATTTAGAAAATCGTTTTTTTTTTTTTTTTTTAGTACATAGGTATAGCCATGGAAACAAGATAAGTATTAAATCATTTATAAATTAAAAATTTATGTTCAAGTGAAAGTAGAACAGCTAATTATTTTTTCGCAATGTTTTGTCGTCGATAAAGACCAAAATCTTGTTTTAAAGTTGCCTGGCAAGGTCCTTAAGATAAAATATAAACAAAATATATAATAACCGGTTTACTATTATGTAACAAATAATTTTGGAGATGTAAAAAGAATGAAAATATTAAAATTATTTCAATTTTATCGATTATATATTTATTCTTTTGTTTATCAAGTAAAAGTTCAAAAGTCATAGCTATAAAAAGCGTAAATAAATTAATAAACAATACATGTAATTTCTTAATAGCATTGTTGCAACATGTAGTAATTTTTAAAGAATTGTTAATTATTAAATACATAAAAGAAATATTTAACATTGTTAGGTTAGATTTAAAATATCAAAACTAATTGTCACGTAATCATTAAAATTCTTTTTTTTAAAAGACCTTTGAGTTTTAACATCGTTGCAGGTACATACTACAAATAACATGTTTTTGTTTTATCATCATACGATAAAAAACAATTGAATGATAATTGAAATGGATGAAACAAATGAATTTACCTTCTTTTCTTGTTTGTTTCTAAAATTGACCAATTGGTTTGACGCCGGGTCAGACATTATTAATTTTTAATTATTGATAAATACACCACACACTAATGAAAACCGGCTTTACAATAAACAAGAAGTTGTTTATGTAGCTTATATATGTATAAAAAAAAATAGAAAAAGATAGAAGAACTGCGTAAATGCGCAGAAAACTTAAATGATTACAAATAAGCGCGCGATTATTTATCATTTTTATTTATTATAAATTAATGTGTTATCTAATTTTTTAAATATATTTTTGTTAATGAACCACGAAATTTGGCACAATTCTTATATTTTGATAATTATTAAAAGAAACTAATAAAAATACGAATTTTTCTTTGATAATATTTTATGAAGTTTTTAATGTTTCTTATTCGCTTTTCTAGATTTATAAGTATTTTTTAAACAAATATTTCAATTCTTTATTATAATATTACTTATTTCATAAGAGAAAAATTATAAATTTTGATGATAAGATAAATTAAATTAGAAGAAAATATTGTTTTTTAAATTTCAGTGGTTTTGGTTATAACACGGATATGCATTTTTATAAACAGGAAATGCATTTTTGATTAAAACTGTCTTTTGTTGTTTATTAATGGTTATTATAATTTATTAGGATAACCATGCAGTGTAATATATTATAATTTATCAGTAAAAATATAAAATTAGCATGAAACTTTTTGTTATGTAAGTATATAATATT
>NEEE01005179.1:18779-31236 GCA_002278615.1 Pogonus chalceus | reverse complement strand
AAATTTTTATTTTAATTAAATGAATATCCTTTAATTAACATTAAAATATATTTACATAAAAAATTTATTATCATATTCATTTTTCATTAAATATTCTAATTTTTAATTAAATTATATATTTAAAAAATTAACAAATCAAACAAACTAGAATATAAATAATTTATATTACATTTCTATAAATAATTACAATAATAATTAAAACAACTGTTTTAAACATGTTTGGAATAATTAATAATAAATGTAATATTGACACAATTACCAATAAATTTAAATTAATAAAAAAGTAGTGAATAAAATATAGCTAAAAATAAATAGGTAATGTAGCTTTAACATAAAATGTCGGATATTAGAACTTGTTAATTGGTTATATAATAAGACGACAAGCAAAGTAACAATGTTAAACGTGCAATAATATAAATTTGTAATTTAAACTTCATCTTGAAGTTTATAAAGCAAGTCACAAAACATGTCGAGTTCTCGACATATCCCTGACGTATAGTAACGATAATGAAACTTTGAGATTATTATAAAAACTTTTATAGGTTATTTCGGATTATTTGTGGTTATTACATCCTCTAATGATGGATATTTTATCGTTTCTATTAAGGTCGGGCATAGTTCCTGAAATATATGATGCAATTTTTCTGCAAATTTATTATAGCTTTGCCGCTCAATGTTTTATGATTACAATTAAAAAGTCGTATATAACTGACAAGTGCTGCGTTAAGGTTTCAAGTCGTTATTTTATTATTTAAAATTATGGACTAAGCACTTTTTTTACGTTTTTGTTTCAGTTTAACTGCTTGCTTTACCCCATTTCATATATACATACTTTTTTCTATATTTAATATAATACTACATCACTCATATAATAGCTATTAAAATATATATGGCATAATTTAAAAAAATATAAATGTTTTTATTTTTAAGTTTTCTCTATAAACATAGCAGAAAATTTAACTTTGTTATATTTTCATTATATGTTTAGTTTTAAAGATTCAAGTCATTTAAATAAAATTTAATTCTTTTATAAGGTTCACTTTTTAATTTTTCAACCAATGTCAAAGAACTCGGCTATTTATTTTTCTTAAAAGCGTTTTTAAAATAATTTGTTTTTCTAATATATTTAGATTAATAAACGATAGAGATTTCGTAATCGGCACTTAGTAAAACATCTTTTAATATTTAAGGAAGGAAACCACCACAAATGTTTCAAAAAAAAAAAAATGTTGTATAAATCTTTTTCTTATACTGGCCAAAATGACCCTCTAAAAGGGTTTATTGATATTCGAAGTCATTGCTAAGATACAAGACGGATTGTGGAGGCTGTACAATACGTAAACTACAGTATCGAAAACTTTAAGCACGTTTTTCTCGAAACCACATTTTTCAAACTGGGTGCCATTTTTTCTCGAAAACCATTTAATGAAATCACTTTAATTTTTATCGGCAATATGCAAATTTTTTTGTTCTATCGTAAAGCATAGGATTTTTTTGATTTTTTATAAATTAATTTATAACATTTTTCTTACAAACTACCGCCATTTTTGCAATTATTTGAATTTTCAAAAAATCCTATGCTTCCCGATAGCCAATCTAATATAGTTTAAGGAAATCTACACGATTTTGTTCTATTTTCATCAAGGACTGATCGCGACTTGCCCCCATGAAAGTGCCTTTTTTACAGAATACCAGTGTTCCAAATATTAATATTTTTTCTTCAAAAACTGTTAGAATAATAATTAAAAGACTTGCAATAATATATTAAGAAAATCAAAATGATTCTATTATTATTTAACACTTAAAAGTTCCTGAATATAGCTTCGTTTTTTGCAGCTGTCAAAGTAGGATCCCCCCTTAAGAAAGTTTAAATAAAACACAAACACTTGGTTTATCCTCTTTACTATATAAATTGTAAATTTCCCTTAAATTTTGGATTAAATAAAATAAAATAAATACATAATTTGCAGTATTTATCCAAAATAACTTCTTATTATTTGAGACTAATTAAAACCTAATAATTAACTAAACTTATACATTAAGAAATTGAAACAATTTTGATTTCTAATTTCTTTTTTATTTAAACTGATAGAAATCTAAATAGAAAAATTTATTTGCTTACTAAAATTATACTTTATTATAAACTGTAAACAATGAAGATATGAAGATAAATCATTGTTTTCAAATATATCTACCACAGTAGAAAAAAAATCGATAAAAATAATTATGTAATGGAAATAAATGGTGATGCCTACGTCACAATTTAACGTTGAAGGGTATAAAATTCACGGATTCCGGGTTCAGCGATACATTTCACAGTAACAGTGTATTTTAACACGCTCCACGATTTACTCCCCGATTCCAAAAAAATCGCAGAATCCATAACTATAAGTAGCACGTATAAACAACGTATACGTTCAATTATAAAGAATTGAGGAATCCTAGATGAAAGCGCACTACCGAATGCCGAACTTAAATCAATGAGGATATCCTGGGACGTCAGTCGACAGAAAAATAACGGTTCATTTCAGTCAATACTGTGAGTTCTTTCAACAAGACTGATATCCAGTTGCGATTCAAGTAATGACATTAAAAGCATGGTACACAGTAGCACACTTACTATAATAACACACTGTTATTTCAAAATGAAATCATATACTAGTACCACTTACATTTCAAATCTTTGTTTCATTTTATTGCTTTTATTTTATTTTTTTATATCATAAACATGTTAATATAACCTGTCAAATTATTCTTTGGACGTATATTTGAAAATTGTTAATAATTTATAAAAGAAAGTTATAAAAGCATGAAATGAAAAATAATTATATTTTGATAAAAATATTTCATTTATAGCTATTTTAAATTTATTTTTTTCTTCTATTTTAAAAAAAATTTATGTGCAAAAAAAGATGCTATAAATACAAATTAAAAAGACTGAGTGGGTGTCTAAAAAGTAACACGTAAAAAAATTCATTATAACTTTTAAAAATTTACTTTCTTTCTAAAAATAAATATTAATTTATTTTATTTAATAATGTACAGAGATCTTATTTAACACATTCCAAAAATAGCATTTATATTTAAAAAAAATCGTTCTTCAGTGAAATTAAAAGAATCGGACACAAATTATTAAAAAATCTAATAATTTCCTTGATAAAATAAATAATAAATATAAATTAAACATTTAAGATTTGAATAAAATTTTTATCATGCATAAAATCAATACATTTTTAAATCTTCTCTTGCGTGATAATCATAAAACCAGATATCAATTTAATATAGATAATTTAAAATACAGTTAACATTAATAATTTTTAATAAAATAAATAATTACCAATTAATATTCATTTTTGTATAACAGATAATTAAAGATATTTAGCGCCATATTTTCAAATTTGATTATTATTTACATGCATGTAATTTTTTTTTTTTTTATAAACATATGTTTTTGTGGCGTGACATTATTATTAATTATGATAAAGCAAGGCATATTACTGTCAGAGACATTGTGTTTATACATACATATATGATATATTCATAATAATATTTGTTTTGGCTTGATATTTATCCATCTACTGTTTTGAATTTTAAAGTACTAATATCTGATCTCGATTCGTATTATGTAACTATTTAAAAATACGTACACAGAACGACATATACATAGAACAAAATATTCATTGTTTTATTAATATAAAATATATGTTATAACCAAAAATATTATTAGAAATTTCTACCAGATAGCCTTTAAAATATTTATAGATCAACAATTTTATCATAAAATGTTATACAACAGTACCTTTTATTTGATTGCTGGCTGTTTCTTTGGCTCCTCATGGTTAATACACAATCACAAACAAATTCAAACACAAATATAGTACAATGCAAGATTTCTAGCTCATTTTAAATAGAAATATATATCAAATGATATGAATTTACAATTAAAAATATTACTTAACCACTAGCGCTACGTACTTTACTAATATCGACAGCTGAATGATTTTATCACTTGTTCCAATATGCGTACCGACAAGGTCAAACGCAATTCTGGTAAACGTGATTTTACGCTATTTAATGTATTGGAAATTAATATATACATTAATACGAGTACAAATAAGGAATATAATATATTAATATTGTTGTTTTTTGCATTTAATTTTTATTTATTTATTTATTTGGTTTGAAGGGTGTTTAAAGAAATCTCAATTCTTTTATATAATTACAAAACGTTTAATTCTCAAGAAAATATCATAAAAATTACATAGATTGTTTAAACGCAGACCAGAAATCGATCAGCACTATTTAAATTCCATTATTTTTAAGTATTTTTAAATTATTTTAATTTATTTATTTTGTAAATAAGACTGTGAAATAATCTTTAATCGACAATAAATGTTGAATTTTACACCATATTCATAGGTATATTTGAAATCCTCGCATTACAATAAAGCCGATCAAATGTTAAAATCACATAGTATTTGAAATTTTTAGTTTTTTGAAGTTATACTCCTATTTTTAGATTTAACCTACTGTTTTTAATACTCTCCTTAAAGTAAACCGAACTTAAAACTTTATAAAATCTTTGCTGCAACTTAATACTTTTTTTATGATTTTATAATTCAGATCCTTTGAAATAATATTTATAATAAACCTATCTTCACGTGTTGTTAATTGTTTTGGGCGATCACTTCGTTGTATATTGTACACTGTATCTTCTTTTTCTGATTTTTATTTATTGTATTCTTTCAATAATATGCTTCAAATAATGTTATTTGCTACTTATATGGCGATATAATTTTTATTTTTTGTCAATTTATTATAACATTTTTATCCTCTACTGTAGCTTTTTTGTCTTTAATTCAACCCATTTTGATTTTGCACTAATAAAACTGATTTAAAACTGAACCTTATGCAAAAAGTATTTTAATGTTGTAGAAAAATCTTTAAAGCATGTATAAACATGTTTCCCTTACATTAAAACATTTTTCTTGGAAAACTAATTTGCTAGAATTCAAAGGTACGAATACTTTTGTTATCTCATATTTAGAGTATTTTGCTTTTAAATATTTTTTAAATTAAATCTGTGGCATTTTCAAAAAAATTTATTTATGTAAATTGATGTACTAACTTTATTTATTAAAATGTGATACTATTCATAATTTTAATTTTCAAATTATAGTTTCTATGACTGTTTTAGTTTTTCAGTATAAAGAGAACGAATATTTTTGTTATCCACTGTATAAAAAAAAATTTATAACATAAATTTTCGAAATATATTTGGTATTATAAATTTCATCCTTTTTATTGTGTGACTTAAAAATATTTCAAATATTACTAATGAAATACATTTTTATGAATTTAATTAAAATTAAATGGAAATATTAATAATGATAAAAAAATCTATTGTCACGTGTGATTCCATATTTATGTTAAGGTATAATAATAAAAAATCTATAAAAAAGCAATATATTAAAAAAAAAAGTCGTAAATATTGTAGGGAACACGAAACGAAATACAGTTAAAGCATTTGATATTCAGGGAATGAACGATATTTTGCATATCCGAAACGTCCCCATCAGCAAAATTATGGCAAAACCAATATCAGAGCACTTCCCTCAATCGTCGTATCGTTAATGTCGCGTACAAATTGGACAAAAATAAGATTTCATCTCCAGTAAATGAATATCCTCGGTTCTCAGCTTTTGGCTTCCTATCTACTATACTATGGTTCGTCATCGAAATCAACATTGTGTGTTATTGGCGAGCGGTCTTCACAAATACTCACCATCCATACCTATTTGAAACGATGAAAGGTATATGTATATCGCAACGAAACATGAATTCAGATTTACATTCATTTACGTGCTGGAAAAGAGATGAATAGTATTTGATTACACAGCCGATGATAGAGATGCAAAATGATGCTGACACAGTGACGGTAGGTTTGTACAAAAATGGATAATAATTGGTTGTAGTGTGCTTGTTCCATTGACCAATCGATACAGGTATCTTTTATTTCATGACGCAAAAGCAAATCACTCATCACCGATATATCCATGAATGTGGAAATTACTGAATATGTGACAATTATTCATCCTTTGGTATTTAGATACTATTGTAAATATTATATTCCTATACATACTTGCAATAATGATAATGAGAATTTATAAAAAAGGAACCAAAAACAATTATACTGTAAAACTAGTAGCTATTTCTAAAAAAATATTTAAAAACTGGCATAATATTTAAATTTTATAGAAAATACTATTAAAAGAAACGTATTTTCTATTTATAATTTTTAATTATTGAATAATTAAATTCTATAAAACTGCGAAATGGAATTATTCTATTACAAGTGATAGAATAACCATATGTGGTGACAACTAATAGATGTTAAATGTTATCAAAATATATACCTGTTAAATTCTATAAAAAATTTTGTTTTTTTTGAATGAAACTAAAATTATAAAATAAAATAAAATTTTTTAAATGAAACTAAAATTATAGTAGTAGGAAAAATAGTCTGCACCATGTTTGGAATAGCTATTTCTATATATGCCTCATTCTAAACTTGTTACAGAATATACTATTAATAATTAATTTCTAATAAGAGAATATTTAAAATATGTACATAGTATTATACTTCACTTTTATGATGAATATTAAAATTAAAAATTAATATTATTTTTAAAAATATATCATTAAAACAGATTTAAGATATGATTTAAGCCATTAGAAATATGTAAATAATTGACTTTTAACTTAATTAACATATCAATACTTGTTTATAATTAATAAAATATTAAAAACTCTTTTTCTCCCTTGAGGATTAAATTTAGTACTTAAGTCCTTTCATAAAAGAAGTAAGATACAAATTAAATTCCGAAAATAAGAATTGAAAAGATGAATTATATTTTTTTAAAGTTCAGATTTTGAATAAAACAAAAGTTAACCCCAAAATATTTTATATTTATAATTAATTTGAAGTATTACATCTATATAAATAAAGAATAATAAAAACAGTGTTTTAAAAATTTAAAAAAAAAAAAAAAACATTTTTATTATCTTTTTTACAAGGTATTGTTAAAAAGAATTTTCATTTTAACTTATGAAATAAAAAATCCTGACAATAGTAAGTACATTGTTCATAACATAATATTATGCACTTGTCAACCAACTGCACATAATAATAAACATTCTGTAAATAGATAACATCAACGTGTTAAAAATTTTAACTGCTCATTATTCCTTTTATGTGAAGATACAACAATGTTATATATTTTTACAGTGTTAACTAATAATACATATATGTTCAGCATTGTTTTAATAACAGTTGACAGTGCTATAGTTAAGTACACAATAGATACGTTACATAACAATGAAAATATACCAGGTAATTATAAAGATTATATAACTCTTTTAGTTTATAGCAGTTATAAAGTTAGACAAAAATATGTAAATCTATCTAACGCTGTTAAATTGACTGTATATAATTGTGTATTGCTCATTCTTATGTTAGGTATACCAAAAGAAATATAAAAACCGTATCTTGCGGTAGAGATATATTTTTCCACGAGACTTATACGGAGAAAAGATTGCGTAAGCAATAAATTGGTTTATGTAAAATATGAAAAGTACTACAGTGATGTTTCATGGAAATGGGACATAACCTCATTCTGATACTCAAAAGCTATTAATTACAATGTAAATTTTTTCAGATTTATATTTGCAATTATGGAGTAAATGAGTTTGAAAACTTAAAAATATATATTTGAGAAATGAGGCATGATTCAAATTTTGTTTTTCGGCAAATAAATATGTAAAATTCTGCAACAAGTGTGGAATAAGATATATTTAACCAATATTGATAAGTTTATCACACGATTGTTAAAAGTCCAAAATTTTTATTTGTACTAAACTTGTAAAAAATTAATTATTTACTTATATTATTTTTTTTAATAGCTACAAGATGTTACTAGTGATGGAATATCACTAGTGAAATATAGTTTTGCACAGTTTTGATGAACGTTATCATTCTATAATTAAAAATTGTACAAGAATGCAATTAATTCTGCAATAGTATTAGAGAATGTATATTTTGCATCTATTTATAATTATTTTTAGTATGAATTTTAATGAATATTCTTGAATTTAGATACGGTAAATGAAAGTAAATAAAAATGGATTAAATGAGAAAAGAAATATTAATTTAAAAATAAGAAATTAAAGAAAACAACTTAAAAATGAAATGAATTTGCAAATGCTACATCAGTGAATGTTATAAAAGACAGTTAAATGGTCGGTAGCGGTTTAGAGAAGATAGAGAATAGAAAGAGAAGGGCTGTAAGTCGCGCGGTGTGCTATTTCGTTGCGATGCGCGCTATACACACGTCGGTCGGTTTAAATGCGCGTGGTTTAACTTAATGAAGATGGCTGTGCAATCTCAAAAGATTGGATTCAATCTGAAAGTCGCCTGAGGCCCGTAGCCATCGCTCGGTGAAATATTGAGATTTAATATTTGCAGACTGGCGGCCGCCCGTGCAAAATCCACACTGATTTCGTTTTTTATTTCTTTGGACGTAGTGGCGCGCGCGATTGAGACTTTACTGCAGTGCGCTCCGGTGGGACGAAACGAGCCGGTATATTTTGTAAAGTTCCCGAGATAATATTTGCATTTGAATAAAGCAGATTTCAGTGGTAGTTCGGGTTGATGAGTCTCGGTAAATATAGGCACCGTATTTCATAACTAAAATTAATGTTCTGTTGGCAGTGATTTTATCACGATGCGAAAGTTATACTCGAATCGTATAAGAAACGCGTTATATCCTGTATCAAACGCTTTAGGCTTTCAAAAAGTTTGCGGATGGAATTTTAACAATCTACAACGTTTCTGCGAATATATATAAAATTGCATCTAAATAGCATGTTTTAAAATGACAACTTTTTTATACTATGTCAAATTTACATTTGCTTAAAATATATATTCTATTTATATCAAATACCTTTTGAAACATATTAACCGAAAAAAAAAAAAATGATTTCTACTTAAAATATTTCGAAATAAGTTATTGCTATTATATTGTATTAGTAACTAGTTGCAGTAGCAATTACCTTTTCCTATTTCATTCTCAGCAGGTAATAAAATCAAAAACAACAAATGACAAAGTAAATAAATAAAAAAAAAACGTGATACTAAAAATAATATTTAATCAAATACATAAAATGCACTAGATATGTTGTTATTAAATATAATTACAGAAGTTGTTTGTGACTGGTAATTTAGGTAAAATTAAACTTATTCATATGAAATTGTTTTAAGTCGTCATTTTTTTTAGGTGTCTAATAGCCTCAGGAAAAACAATGTTGAATAATAGAGATCTTTTATCTATTTATCTAACCATCATTATTAGCACGAAACAACAATTATGTAAATCATGTTTTAATTTGCCCAGTTTTGCATGATTTCCTAATTTCCTCCTTCAATTATAATTGCATGCAGTTCAAGAAATCTTTTTATTTTCTTTTAATTTCTTAAATATGCTAATAAATTATCCTCTTTGTTCTTTTTATGTTATTACCACTTAAACGGATCTCAGAAATAAATATTGTGTTTGCTTTTATACTTTTAAAAATGGAATCTTAAATTAAAAGCTTTTTTGTTTAATATTATACTCAATATACTACACCCTTGACTTAAAGTTAGCGCAAAATTTTTAAAATGAATTAATTTTATTAAAAAAATGTTAAAATTTACATAAAAATAATAAATATAATGCTGAAATATAAAAATAATTTTATATATAAACTAAAGCATTATTATTTTATGTTCTTATAAAGTAAAAATGTAAACAAGAAGCTTACAAATAATAACAATAAAGAAAATGTTATTTTTCTTGAATTCTCTAACAAAAACAAAAAAAAATTAATTATACTTTTACTGCATGAAGTTATATATGCAGTACAATGTAGGATGTTAAATAGATAATTAAACTTTGTTGTTTAATAAGCCATAATAAAATTTTTATTTGAATACAGCATATTTTTTATTGTTAATAGTTTATTAAGGAAACGTATAAAGTAAAATAAATATTTAACTTATATTACTATGACACAAAGTAAAAAGATTATCTCAACAAATATCCTAATCCTTTTTAAATAGCACCAGAGATTAAATAAACATAGAAGTATTCGCAAAGAAGAACAAACACTACAAAAGTGAAATTATTTTTCGTATTTGTATGAAAAATAAATATATAAACAATGTTACAGAGAAAAGTAGCAGATTCGGTTCGCTGAATCCCTTCTTTCAAATATGTCAATGAAAAATTTCTTTTTTGTCTAACGTATAACGTAAAATGCTTTCATCGGTACAGTTGGTATTTCTCGGTATTTTTTTTACATTTTGTATAAAGTAAAATAATTGACAGATTCTATTGCAATTTTTTGTTTGCTCTTGACAGCTGTCAAATAAAGAAACAAACGAAAAAGCATGAATATAAATATTTATTAAAATAATATATATTGTATGTTAGTTTCTATTTCTATTTTAATTATTCATTTATTGGAATTAAACAAGTAATAAATTCCTAATGATCTCATTTTGTGAAAACCGTTTTATCTTGTAACACATTTTCCGTAAGTTCAATCATAGGCTTAAACAGAAAAAAAAAATACTATCGAAAAAATAAAATAAAAAGGTTTTTAGAAAAAATTAACGAGCAATCCCCGGAGGTTCGACAAGGCGGGGCTCATTCAGTGACAAGTGGCTAGACGATTAGTGAACTACGTCGGTAATTTAGACATTTGCACCACCCCTTGTGGCCTGGTGCTGACAGCGGACGGTACACAAACGGAAAACGGATCGGATATCAGATATAGTGCGTAACGTAAAAAAAAGCTAAACAGAACACCTCTTTCGAATTGTACCTTTCGGAAAAAATGTTTACACAAAAAGATCGTATTTTACACAGAAACTAATTTATACTAAACACAATTAAATTCAGTAATAAAACATGTTCCTTATTACATTTTGGAAGACTGGTTAACTATTCAATAGATAGTAAATTATAAGCTTATTGTTAGTAAATAATGTGATCGCCATTCAGGTAGCATTTCCTCCTCAAGAGCAATTTACAATTCAACATTTATATAAATATAAAACAAAAAAATTACATAAATTGCAGTATCCTGTTCACAACGAAGCATCATTTGTAGTTCCCACAATTCTCACGACATGGTCGCGTTCGCGTATCACTTAGTTATAATTACGTATAGCAACCACCAGCAACTGTATTTGTATTCATAACTCCAATATACGGTGCACTAGTGTAATGCACCATTCGTATAAGGCTGATAAGAACATTCTAAGAAGTGTGGTGACGGCAAAAACTAAACGTAAACGTGCAGTCCCACGGGCTATGGAACGAGATGCGCGCAGAATTGTATCCTATATATCATGCAAGTGTGTCATGGCATAACTTATCGCAACTTAGTTTGCCTTGCCTTATACATAATACTCAAATGGAAGATAGGAACATTGCGCTGTACTTTCTGTGCTGGTGGTCAGGTGTATGCAAAAAGGAAATTTACTTTATGTTTGTTCAATCTAATCTCGTTTTTTAAATTTTCATATTATACACATTACTTTAAATAATACCTTACATTATTTTTATAACATTAAATCCAACACTGTTACCAAAACAAGAGCTCAAACTGAAAGTCGTACAAGCTTTTTCCAAAAGCTTTAGCTTAAATACTGTACCTAAATATGCTAAATATTTTTATTAATTTAAATGGTTAAATGGTTAATTGTAATAGTAGAAAAACTCTTCAAAATTTAATAACAAAAGTCGATCTCACACTCAAAGTCGGACAAATCGATTATTTTCAGTATAAATAAAAGAATTTTTTCTACAGTTGCTATACAAAGTAGGCGTTTTGCGCCCTCTTTTGTGTACGCAAAATGGTACTTTGCCGCTCTAGAGCGCAAAATAGTAATAAACTTAAAACGCTCGCTGTCCAAATTGTTATAAAATGTTATATGTTTACAATCTTAATGGAAATGTTTAGTCAAAAATTAATACCACTGTCGTTACCTACACATTTATTACCTTCACAAGTCAATCTGACATATAATTGCTATGTTAGTATATTACATAACCAAACAAAATATGCCCTGCTAAGGAGTAAAGAAATAAAATAGGGCATTCGTTTACAAAAACGAAATTAAAAATACTTGGATTAGATTGAATAGCTCAGTAAGAATAGACAATAACGACAAATGATTTTTTTAATTATTTTAAAATAAAATTCGTTTAATTTATAAAAAAAAAGATATTAAAAAATCAATTGTGTTCAGTTTAACTACAATTGATATATAATATCAATATAATGTCACGGCGAAACTAATATTCCTATCTCACTCCGCACCACACTCTATAGTGTGCAAAGATAGCAA
>NEEE01005258.1:131719-153943 GCA_002278615.1 Pogonus chalceus | reverse complement strand
AATAAAATATATAACCTTCATAAATAAATATGATATTTAACAAACATCATTTTGGTGTCTAGCTTGAATATTATTGAAAAAAAAAAGTCTAACTGTAAATACCAAATAAATAATTTTGGTAATTATTTAAGTAATATACTATACAAAGCAAATTATCAATGCCATGCTTATTACTAGAAATTTAGTAACAATATAATTTTATCATTTTACCGTTAGAAGGGCATAGTAAAGTATAATCTTATTTGCACATACCCGCTGTGAGAAAATTGTTATGGAGACCTTCAGCAAATTATTTTAAATCCCACGCCTTTAAGCTATTATTCTTAATAGCCTCCCGTAGACAAATGTAAACTTAACCATATTTAATTATGTTAACTCGAACAATAAGATTTAAAAATTCTAAAGAGATTATAAATATGTCTACCATATGTTTTGAAAAATTTCCAGAAATTATCGTAATTTTATGATCATTTGTGTCTTTATCATTATTTGTATTTTTGGGTATAGACTACGAAATAAAGTAAATATTTACTTGATACTTAAATAAACAAACTACAAGTTTGAACATAATTATTGCTATGAATAATTTTGTTTTAATTTCATAACAAAAATTTAGTACTTAATTGTATGTTGAAATCTAACTTAATAATCAACAAACAATTACTTAAAAATACAATTTCATTTTTGTTAATAGAGAAAGCATAAAATGACGTCATTACTCCACAGGTATAAATTCCGCAGCTAGGAAAATTTGATAAATTTTATTTTATCAATACATGCAAAATATGTATAAATGATAACTTATTTGAAGATTTGATAATAATAAAAAGACAAAGTAAATTTTTAAATTAATTATTATCGACTGAAGTATAGCCGTTTAATTTGTTAAAACTACTTAAATGAATATTTAAAATTAATAATTAGAATATATTTTATAATCAGTAGTATTACTTAATATATTCTCCAATAAAAATAACTGATAAGTTATTGCAAAACAACATGCATAGAAAATATAAGAAACTTACCAATATTATGTGAAACGCTAGTATCTTCCACCGGTGCGGTCGAATTAGTTTGCGGAACAATTGGAGGCCGATGTTCCACAGTAGGTGCCCCTTTGTTATCGTTTGGTGACCTAACCTTTTGAATAGCTGGTGCTGAAGCTTTAATAATTTTCGGTTCAATTGTTTCTTGCACTACAACAACTGCTGGTGAAGCAGGAACAACTGGTTCTTTGTTCGGTTGTGGTACCGGTACTTCAAGAACTGGCACTTCTTTTGGTACACTTTCTCGATGTTGGTGCTGATGCTGATGTTGATGATGCTGTTGATGGTGTTGATGCTGATGTTGATGTTGTTGATGCTGATGATGTTGATGTTGACGGCGAGTTTTCGAAGGACTTTCTCGTTCGCGGGATTTACTCGGTAACATGATTTCAGCACCCTCGATATTTGCAGACACGACAGGAGTTGCATTTTCTTTTGGAGAATGTTTTGTAGTATCAGGAATGAATTCCTTGGTAGATGCCTGCAAACAAATCTAACATTAACTTTTTTTATGTTATATAATTAAAATATTTAATAATTTAATAATCATAAGTGAATTTAATACATAAATATTAATAATAATAATAAAAAATATAAATACCTGTAATTTACTATTTTGAACTAAGTTACTATCTACAATTTTTAGATGTAGATCATTTTCTTTAGCAGGAGCATTATGAGAACCATGAATGTGCGTGTTGGCATTATGATGCTGTGAAGCAGTTACTGAAGAACCAAAAGTATGCGATTGGACAGAAATTATATGAACAGGTTCTGTTTCAGCAGTCTCTTTATCTTCACTAGCTCTTATAGCAACGCGTGCTGCAAAATCTGCAGAAATCTGCATATTAGATGCCGTGGAAGGTTGAGGAGTTTCCCGAGCAGAAGAATCACCCGATGGTAATTGTTCGTCTTCTTCGAAAATTTCTTTACCAGAATGTGGATTAATAATTGGAATAGCATTACTGCGAGGTTTCTTCTTGTTTTGTTGTGGTACCGGTTGTGAAATTGGTATCGTTTGTGGTGTTGGTTGAACACCAGTTTGCTGAGCAGATGCAACGGGAGGTGGAGGTCCAGCCTGACGTCCTGCCATAATTGGCGTTGTATTTTGATAGAAAAACTGCTGAGATTGTTGCGGTTGAGTTTGGAACGAACTGTACATGTGCTGCCCAGGTATAATTGGCGCATACGTAGCTTGGGCTGTATAAAATGATGGTGGTGGTCGAGTTGGATTGTAAGCAATCGTTTGCATTTGATAAGGAATTGTGTGACTACCAAGTGGAGGATATATTGTCATTTGTGAGTACAATGGCTGTGGATTTGTAGCCACTGTTGACGCCATTGTTTGACGATGATGGTTAGGCATCCGTGGTCCACCTTGATTTGGGGGTGGTGGTGTTCGGTAAAATGGTTGCGTGGGGCCCCGTACTTGTTGCATATACATTGGAATTGGCCCGGATTGTGATTGTTGCATTTGTTTTATATCGTTTTGTGGTGGTGTTGATGATTGATTTGGTGGACCAGATTGGGCCATACCGCGTATCGTTGGACCTTGGTTCGAAGGTTGGTTAGCGGTTTGTTGCGGCACAAAGCCTGTTGGTGTAGATGCTACGTGGTAACCATCCGCTCCTGTTAACAAAAAAATAAATAAGTAATTTTTCTCAAAAAGATAAGGACTTTGTGTGCTTCTAATTCTTATCGTCATCCCATTATGTTTCCATGATGATATACTCACTTTGCGGTGTAGCAGCACGAGGCGCATAACTGTACGTGCACGGTTAAGGACATATACAACATATAATAACATGTGACGAATTTTCTCAATGACATGTGCAAAAAAAAATACTTAACAATTACGTATAAATAAGCTTCGCATTGAAAAAATAAATATATAGCTAAATGTATGAATGAGAATAATCTATACATAGGCGTACTTTTTTTATTTTACCTAACAATCACGTAACAATTATAAACAAAAAAAAATATATAATAAAAAAAATCATTACAAATGGGGATTTGACAAAAAAAAATTCCAAATATTTTCATCTACACAAAAATAACTTCTATTAGAGATAAAAAACCAACACGAAAAACGAATATATTTAATTTTATCTTATTAATTAAACAAAATTAGGTTTTAAAATTATGAATTTTGTTAAATTTTAGTTTTAAATGTTGATATAAAGTTGGTACATAACGATTTAATTCGAGGTTACATATAATCGATATGTTGTTACATTATGTAAAATAGAAAATATGTAGAACACAAAAAGTATTGTGCAGCGCAAATTATAAATAATTTTAAAAATCTGTTATTGTTATAATTGTAAACGTGTTATTTCAATACATAAATTGATAAGGTTCCAATGAAAATTTTGATTATAAAGAATGCATTGTTTATTATAATGAAACTTGGCATATCTGTAAGATATTAAATTAAGCATCACTCAATTTAACGGAGTAATATATATTAGATTTTATGGATTTTTAAAGTTATAAGAATAATTGAACCCATAATATATAGATATAATCGACGCCTATGCATAGATTTTAACCATTGCAACATATAAATATTACAAATACAAAAATGTGCTCGCCCCTGAAATAATGACAGCCATGCGTTAAAAACCACAGAAAAAATATTTTAGATACAAAATTTGTGTGCGTGTGTATGTGTGTATTAGTGTGCAAAGCGAACGTGACATGTGGGGCAGATGCAGGCGCGCGCGTGATCGATATACGAAATAAAAGGTATATGCGCGAAGCAATAAGAAGAGACAAAGATAGGGTACGGATAAAAGTAGGTAAAGAAAAAAAAGAGATACGGCACAATTTTGGGCCGCAGAATCCACGTGCACTTACTATGTGGTGGTAGCATACGATAATGGGGCGGCGGCGGTGGCAGCAGACACAACCCTTCTGGTTTCATAGGCACGTTGGAAACGTATCTAGAGACCATTTCGAAAAACTAGATAGGCGCTGTCGCGACGGACCAGCCGTCGACGTTCGCGCTACAACAAAATATTACTGCCCACTAGCACCCAATTAATAGAACCCCAACATTTATAAAATTCACCATTTGACATTGCAAGATGATTCACTAAACATGGGCATTGTACTACCGCTGTCACCGAAATACAGCATCCGTTTGCACTTACAAATAATCACGCACCAAACTCTAAACGAATTTATAATTGATCACAGCCACTGAACACAAACGTTTCGTACCGATATGCGAGTTAAGTTCTGAGAAGACTTGACGTGCACGGCGTGTCGCGCACACGACCAACAAGAAAAATCGATAAGGGCGTTTTGGGAAACAGCTAAAACGCGAGTCACACAAACGAGCATACGCCTCAAATTTCATATGCAGCACTTACAACGTTAATATAACGAAAGCAAACACACTAAATTCAACATATTTAGATGTTTCAATATACATTGTCTTAATAAAATATTGAAAGGGCAACTAAACACGACCGAAAATGACAACTGATTGCGATCCGCAATAGCGCCATTGCATCCGCCGTACGAAACTGTGTGTGATGCGTTCGTTTGTATTAGTATGTGCCGTTACAGAGCAGAGTACGCATGCGCTAAACTTTGCGGCCAATCACCTGCCTTAATTTGAAATATTTTTGCAACATGTTGAATCGTAAAGCACATAGGTGCATCCCGGTTTGTGGGCGTGATTCGTACTCTACAAATGCACGTTTTCAACAACATTCACTCAATATTCATTTATTAATTGTTAATAAATAAATTAATATGCTACATCAAAACCACCATACACTTAATTAAAAGAAGCCAACAACACAAAATAAGTGACGTGACTCGTGACATTACTCGACTACTAACCAACCGGAAAACATTCATCCGATTTCACAAAGTTATGGTACACGTACACGTGAACTTATGACTTCATCATTTTTTGATTGATAATATTTTGAAAGATACATTTCAAATATTAAATAAAATCACTTATTTTTTAAATTATCTACAAAAATATAATATATGTACATTTCCACAACCGATCAAACACAAAATATATTCAAATTATTTATGTATAACGGTATTTTTTGTATAAAATTCTGTTAAAGGTTATCTTATCTATAAGGAAATATTAAGTTTTTTTATATATTAGTAAAATGAAAAAAGATGCATTAATAGTAATGAAAATAGTGAAATGACACATATTTAAATTATAATTACCTTCATATAATGGCAGCAAATAGAAGAAAAATTTTAGATCACAAAAAACAAAATTAAAACACAATTAGCTGTAATAATAGTTGTCTAGTTTTTTTTAGTATTACTAATATTAAATGAATGTATTGTTAATAGTTTTTTTTCTAATGATTATATAACCAAGACAGCTGTCAAATAAATGCATTGACAAATCAAATTATGACATTTTGTTTTATAATTAGAATTTCATAGTGTTGAATAATTTAGGAAGATAAGGATTTATGCATGATAAATTATGAATTTTATGTAAAATTAGAACAATTTTTTGCACACGTACACTTGTCACTATATCCGTAATTTAATAGCAAGGCTGATAATATTAATAGATGGACGAGCACATAAAATAAGCAACATTTCTGAGCAATATTAGATAAATGAAATAGGTATCTACAGATATTGACAACGTCACCAACGAGTGATTGATTGAATCGAAGACAACCCACTTTGCAACTAGCCAACACCAAATTGTTTTGGGGGTGAACCTGCATAAAGCATAAAAGGATACGGACCCTGTGCGTAGCGCTGTTGTTGGGGCGCTCCGGAAGGCGCCTGCTTTTGGTTGCCGCTCATGACAAGCCCCGGGGCGACACTCCGTAGCGTTACACCAGCCGCCTTCGATCTTCACTCCAAACGCACAACATATGTTCACGATATACTCATATTCAGGCACTTTGAGCACTTCTTCATCGCGCCCATAACATTCTGCACGTTATTTTTTATGTTTAAATAGCGATGATGCTTGATATTTATATGATTACCACGAAGATCTTTACGTTACCAAAGGTTATGCGACTTCAAAATGGCCGACTCTTAACCAACAACATGTTTTTGATTTATTTGTAATTTATCACCACGCCCACGATTGATAACAACAAATGTTTATATAAGAACAACTATTTACACGTTAGCTTCACTTATAAATTAATAATGTTTATTAGAACAAGAATGTAAAAAAATAATGAACACGTTGAAAATGACACGCGGCTCTCACGTTTCTTGAAAAGCGCATCTAGCGGTTTATTGTTGTACTTTAAGTCATCAAATTAAACCAATCGCAAAAGTGAAGATAAAACGTGCGGGTTATTGAAATAAATCTGGGAATCTACAAATATTTCACCAAATAAATAATAAAATATAACATTATTCAATCCTTTTATAAATACCTCTTTTCTTTTCAATAATCAAATTAGTTCAGAACTAATGAATTTCAAATGCACTAAAAAAGATATTTTATTAAATAAATTGATAATATACGCATTCATACTATTTGTAAATTTTGTAAAAAGCTTTTAACATCAATATTTTTTGAAAAAAAATTAAATTTAACATTTGACATTAATTATAAAAATACTTATATGATTTCAAAAAATATATATATAAGCCAGTAGCATATATAAATAATAAGTGCATTTCTGCAAATATATATTGATTATAACTTTAAAATTGGAATATTTTCATTAAATTATATGAACAAAAATTTATTTGTTTAAATTGCTTGTCATAGTATGAAAATGGTGCGTTCCATTTATCTATTAGATTTGAAAAACATTATAAAATGCGCGCGTAATTTTAAAAATACTAATAATACTTATGTATTAAATGAAAATTTGTAATACCTTTAAATAAAACATAATTAGACACAAAAGAATGGAGAACATTTATTATTATCATAGCTTTCCTGATTGTCAAATAAAAATTAATTTTGATTTGTAATTTTAAATTTATATGATGTAATATACACCGACAAAGCAGTTTTTAAATTTTTCTGCTGAATTATATATAATGACTTTTATAACAATGTTTGAAATATGTATAATAACATTATTAATGATGTGTGACTTATCATTGCTAAGTATATCTTTAAATCAAAAAACAAGAAGAAAATTTATAAGTCTTAAATAATAGTCTTTTAAAAAAATGCAATATGTATTGATAATTAATATTTTAGAAACAATGCTGGACCAAAATGATTACGAACCTGAACCAAATGAAAATGTATGTACCACGCCAGGTTGTGTAAAAACTTCTTGTATGATTTTACGAAATATTGATGCATCTATACATCCTTGCGATAATTTTTATCAATTCGCATGTGGGAACTATATAAAATCAACAATTATCCCAGATGATAAAAGCACCGTTAATATCCCCCATAGTATTGGTGACCTTCTAGAAGAAAAAATTCGTCTTGTTTTAGAAGAACATTTATCAATTGATGAGCCACGGCCCTTTAAACTTTGTAAAAAGTTATATAAAACTTGTATGAATACAGGTATTATTAGTAAAATTAAAATAAAAGTAGTTGTAGAATAAATATTAGAAATATTAGAATCTTTATAGCTGCAATTGAAAGAGAATCAATAATAACTCTTAAAAAATACTTACAACAATTCGGAGGTTGGCCTGTCTTGGAAGGAGATAGTTGGAATAGTAGTTATTTCAACTGGCAAAACACAACATATGATTTACATGAAGCTGGGTTCGGCTCAAGTTATCTTTTACGTATCTACGTATTTTTGGATCCTAAAAATTCAGCCAAAACTGTTTTATTTGTAATTTTAAAATAAATTTTAATTTATTTTATTTAATAATTACGTTTTATATAGATCCATCAAGCTTTACTTGGATTAAAAAGAGAATATTTAAGTAAAGGAAAATCGGATAAATTAGTAAAAGCATATTATCAATATATGGTTGATGTAGCAGTTATGTTAGGAGCTAATAAACATTATGCTATGACTGAATTGAAAAAATCACTTGAATTTGAAATAAAATTAGCAAATGTATCACTTTAAAATTGATTTAAATCAGTTTTTTAAAACAAATTAAACTGATTTAAATCACATCATTACAAATTATAAAATAACTAATGTAAATATTTTTGTTAGATTTCTTTAGCGAAAGAAGAATTGCGAAATTTTACAACATTATATAACCCGATATCTATAAGAGAATTGCAACGCGAATTTCCAGGTATATCATGGTTTAAATATATTACAAAACTATTGAATGGAGTTCCAATTACTGAAGATGAAGTTATTATTTTACAAGCCCCTAATTATGTACATGGGTTAATAACTTTGTTGCATAAAACACCGAAAAGGTACTTTTTAATTTATAAATATTTTTTAAAGGATTTATTTATACAATAAACTCCCGTAAAACGCGCTATATGAATTAATGTTTCTCGCGTACCGCATATAATTTAAATGTTTAAAATATGTTTCATTTTATATTCTACTTTATTGAAAGTTAAAAAAGTAGATTTAATTTTTGAATACAGGTAATTTTGTGCTTTATTATTTTGTATGTTTTACAAAGAAATGCGTTATATAAAAGTACTAAACGCAATATCTCTGGAACGTTATAGGAATTTTCCTCGCATAACGATTAGAATATTCAGAAACATGTTTAAAAGTTGTTAACTTGTATTTTTCTATATTTTATTGAACAAGATAGTATTTAAAAGATTAATAGTATATAAAAAAATACTTTAACAAATACAACTAAAGATGATATATTGATTTTTATTATTTTCATTTAATCGCGAAAGATAAGCGTTTTATAGAGATATTAAATAAATTGATATAATTGCCTTCTATAATATATAAGGCAAAAGTTTTTACATATATTTCTTTTCATATTTATAATTTTATGTGTTAATTAATTTTATTTTCATTAGAAAATTTCAAATTTACCTATAAATATGGTATGGAAACTAATAGATTTCAAGATTTATTTTTAAATTTGGAAGATAATGATTCACTTTGCATTTAAAACAATTTATTTTAAACTTTATTTATGAAAAAACAATTTTACAATATCTTTTGCAACGTTTTGTAATATCAGTTTCACGTAATGACGATAGAAGATATTCCACCGAAACTTTGTGTTAAATATTGTAAAATTGTTTTTTCATATATAAAGATAATGAAAGTCCAAAATAAATTATTTTTAATACAAAGTTTTCAATATATTTGCAAAAAAATAAAAATATGTAATTGATATCAGCTTAAACAAACTTTCAGAATAATTTTACATAATGCATAAATTTTTATAATGAGCATTTCTACCGGCATATTATGTATTGATATAGTTTCTTGTAAATATAAGGCAAAAAATTTACATATTTTCTTCAAATTTGTAATTTTATTATTCGCTTATCACCCTCATATAAATTAGAAAATAATAATAAAAATTTCGGGGCGTAATACGAAGAATCGCGTTTAATGAAAACAGTAGTCGCAATATCTTTAGCGCATTATATGAGGATCTACTGTAAACTACTTTTCTAAATATGTAATTTTTATATTAAATTTACTATAAAACAATAGGGTACAAGCAAATTATATATTTTGGCGTGTAATAGAAAATTCAGTTAGTTTTCTAAATCTTCGAATGCGAAAACGACTTTTACATTATACTAAAGTAGTATCAGGAACAATTGCTCTTCCTCCAAGATGGCGTGAATGCGTTGCTGTAGTCAACAATGGGTATTTAATTAAATTAATAATAATACAAACGAAATTTTTAAAAAATACATATTTTTCAGAATGCCTATTGCAATCGGAGCACTTTATATACGTCGATATTTTACAAGTGCTGCAAAAAAAGAAGCCGAATTCATGGTAAAAAATATTAGAGCGCAATTACGAAGTATTTTAAGCAATGTTCAATGGATGGATGATCGTACTTTAACTAGAGCTATTGATAAACTTGATGCTATGGAGGCACATATTGGGTATCCAGATGAACTATTAAATAATACTTTATTAGAACAATATTATGAAAAAGTAATAATATATCAAATTTAAACATAATAACAATTATAACTAAAATATCTTCTTTTTTTATTTCAGTTAAATATCCGAGATGATCATTATTTCGAATCAGTGTTAGAAATTACAAAATTTGAGAGAATATATGAATTTAGATCTTTACATTCACCTGTTAACAGATCCAGTTGGGTGGATCATGCCAATGCTGCTGTTGTTAATGCATTTTATACTTTTTCAGAAAATAGTATCAGTAAGTTACGCAAAGCTAATTTTTTTTTAAATGAAATTTGGATGCAAATTATTCAAATTTATATTAATTTGGAGATTACATTCTTTCATATCTCTATCTGTTTGAATAATATCATTCTTAATAATTTAGATTTACCAGCGGGAATATTACAAGAAGTATTTTTTGCAAACGACAGGCCAAGATACATGAACTACGGCGCTATAGGTTCAGTAATTGGCCACGAAATAATTCACGGTTATGACGATAAAGGTCGACAATACGATAAAAATGGAAATTTAATTGACTGGTGGGAAGAAGAAACAAGTAAAAATTTCGTAGAAAGAGCGCAATGTTTTATTGATCAGTACTCAAAGTATAAAGATCACAAAGTCCAATTAAATGTAAATAACAACACTTTCAAAATTACAAAATATATATTAATAATTTTGAATTAATTTAGTTGAATGGGATAAATACGCAAGGCGAAAATATTGCGGATAATGGTGGAGTAAAAGCTGCATATGAAGCTTATAATCGTTGGGTTCGCTCAACTGGTACTAAAGAACCTCTTTTACCTGGACTGAAATTTTCGCCGCGGCAAATGTTTTGGCTAGCAATGGCTAATGCGTTTTGTACTAAAAGTCGACCGGAATATACACAATTAATTATCACCACTGACGAACACTCACCTGCGATGTATCGTGTTTTAGGAACACTTAGTAATTTAAAAGAATTTTCGCATGATTTTAATTGCCCTATTGGTAGTAATATGAATCCGAGTAAAAAATGTGTTTTATGGTAATAAATAAATAGTTTAATAAAAATAAGTTTTTTAATTATTTATATTTCTTAAGAGTTATATATTTTGTTTCCCAGACTAATCAAGCCGTAGTCTTTTTTTTTTTTTTAATTAATGACGTACTGCTGGTTAAAATATGTAACTAATGCTACATTTATTTAAGATGTATAAGTGGCCAGTGTATAATAATAAAATCATAGTGTTTTGAATAGAAATAGCTCTATTTTTTTTATGGATTTACGCTTAGGCCCGTGTGGCGATAAAAACTTAATACTTAATTTGGCTTAGTTTTACTGTGAATGTATGAACAAATTTTATAAAAGTATTTATAAGAAATATTGAAGTGCTAAACGAAAATAATTGCTTATGCTGAGATTAATCTCTTTATATGCAGGGCGCTCCGAAATAACTTTTAGATTTTGTCTTAAGTTTAAATGAAAATAAGGAAAATTTAGATTATTGAAAAAATTTTAGTCTAGAAATGATGATTTACTTATTTTCATCATAAAAAAATGGAGATTTTGCATTTTAAAAAAATATTTAATCCACCCTTATCACCATCGTTTTCGTAAATAGACATATAAGCAGCCTCTAAAATTACCCAATTAAATTTTTTTTTGCATTTTCTGATACTTTATACTCTAGTTTTAAAAATTTTCAAAGAAAAGAAAAGGCTATTGTATGAAGCTGGCATTGCAGACTAAAAGAAAGAATCTCGAAAAAAGTTAAACCTTGTGGAAAAACTTCAAACGCGTTTTTCTCGAAATCACTTTTTTTTCTCTGGCAGAAAAAGTTTCTCAGAAACTATATAACGTATCTACTTGAGCTATTAGAATCTTGATCTCTATTTCATTCAATTACATTAATTTTTAACATTTTTCCGAGCGCCTTAATTCAGAAAAAAGGTGACAAAAATCGATCACTTTTTCCTGATGGCCGTTAATTTTGTTAATTATTAAGAGTTTACATTGTCCATGGTCCAAAATTCAGATAATTTAAAACAGATTAATGACTGCTACTTAATTTTAGGATTCAGATCACAGAAATGGAGAAGCAGGCATGGCCTCATTTAAGACTACATTTAGAGTTCAAACCGGGCGAAAAACTGTTAAAAACACGCTGTCTAAACGGTAATACCCCGTTAATATATTAAGAATGTTATCTTTAGTTTAAAATAACACAAAATAAAATATCTTTATTATTCGTAAATTAAGAAATTTTATTATAATAATTACTACTATAAATCAAAAATGGCGCACTGCATCTTAAATCCGCTACTAGTCACAGCAAATGAAAAGTAAATAAAACGACCAATTTCTTTATTATAAAACAATAATCAAAAATTATAACAAAAAATACAAAAACAATCAATTAAAAATGTACCCAATCATTTTTTATTTAATATAAGTAAAATAAAAAGTAAAATAAAATTTTACGTTATTTAAACTGCACGTCCAATTTTACATACATTAAGATTAATAATTTTAGTTACTGCTACAACTATATGTAACAGAAGTAGATTCAGCACTATCACTAGATAAAGATGTAAAAGAGCTAGTTTTTGTATAACTTGCGCTGTTTGAAGTATAATCTACATCAGTATATGGTGCACTGTATGTATCTGAACTACTGCATTTAGCATAGGAACAACATTTACATGATTGGGTTCGAGCATATTTTTGTTTACCATGAGTATCACATCGAATGTTCTTATCTTTATGATGTTTTCCTAGAAAGATATTTGTTATATACCTAAACAAAATAAAAATAATACACGCTAAATTAAAATCATACTTACTGATCTCATATCTATTAAAATTATTTTATAAACACAATAAAAAGTGAAAAATCAACTTACCAGTATTATTTTGGTATTCACTTTCTGTTTCAGATGTTTTAGAAACAGAAGTTCCTGATTCAGTAGTTGAACCTTCATCTTCATTTTCACTAGTCGAAACATCACTGGATGCAGTATCAGTTGGTGTTTTTAATTTATCTGATTTAGTAGTAACTGTACAGTCTGAACATTTTCGTTTTTTATTATTCTTAAATGTGAAATAAATATTAATTTTCTTCAAATTATTAAATAATAAGATGCTATAGTTACAGTATCGGGATTTTCAGTTAATTTTTGTTGTTTTAGTAAATTTCGCACCGAATTTGCTTCTAAAATATATGATTTTTTTTCTTCTTGAGGCAACTCACGCCACTTTGTTCCTGCTATTTTAACAATTTCTTTTGCTATATGTTTTTCGTTGCTGCGTTTCACATTCTAAGAGTACCAATTCATTATACAAGTTTTAAATAGAAATATAATAAAATACTTTTAAAGATTCATACATAAAAAAGATTAATTTGAATTTATTCAATAAATATTTTAATAATGGCAATGATTAAAATATAAATTCGTTGTTATAATTTAGTTTAAATTCAGTAAATTTAATATTTAATTAAAAAAAAAAAAAAAAATTATTACCCTGCGAAAATCACGCAAAAAATTTAAAAACGGCTGCTGATAACTTAATTGTTCTACATTTCCTGTATTATTATTTTGAATTACAGTGCAATCAGTTTTAAAATCTTCAGTATTTTGATCGTCTTCATTACTACAACGATCTTCTTGCACAATTGATTTTGATTTAACACGTGACTAAATATAAATAATATAATTTTTAATATTTATAAGCAATATTAAAATTTAATATTTACCTGTCTAGCAAATGAATCAGTATTCATTTCATTTATTTTATAATTTGAGTACTTCCCCAAATAAAGATAAAAATTATATAAAGTGTCATTAATTTAAAACAAAATATTTTTTAAATAAATAAACAAAAGTATAAAATAAATACGGTAACAGGATCTGTTTGGAAATAAATTATAAAAATTGCTTAGATAGAATTTAATGAAATTTTTAACTTTTATAACATATTACACTAAACAAATTAGTGTTTATTTTTGAACACCAAAGTACTTTAAATGAACCAGTGTTAATTAGGACTATTAGAGACATTTACACAATGGAAGACAAAAATATTTTGAACGAACATTTTTTAACAGAGATAAATAACAATGACGAACAAGAAATAGCCGACGGAACGAACAATTTATACCTATTTTATGCTTATTGTTAAATAATACTGAATTGGACGGGATTAATGAAGTAAACTTCAAAAACACGATAATAATTAAAAACGATGCACAATTTTTCGAAAAAATATTTCATTTATTAACTTTACGCCCGATGTTCAACTAGTACAATAGTTATTGAAAGGTCCCGGGTTCAATTGCGGTCCTTATCTAATGTATCTCAGTACTTCACCTGTAATAATGACTACCTAGTTATAAAACTGGACTTAAATTCAAGCTTCTGTAAAACTTGAATTCTTGGTCCAAATTGGTAAATTATGTCTAAAGAATTCTTATATACAAAAACTTCTGAAGAAATTTTCGAAATAAATCTTAAATATTGTTCTATGTAACAGTTGAAAGTAAAATATTATTCATCAAATATTTAAATTTATTCTGAAGAATAAAATAGTTATTTGTGTATTAAGAGCGCAAAGTGGGACATTGTCGATTGAGAGATTGTTGCCGCGCGAATTAGGAGCGCGGCATTTTCTCGAAATCGACAATGTCCATTTGCGCTTGAAATACACACAAGATTTTTTCTACAGTCGCCACAAACTTTAAGAGATATTTGTTTTTGGTATTACTGTGACGTCACACTATTGCTATCTTTGCACACTATAGAGTGTGGTGCGGAGTGAGATAGGAATATTAGTTTCGCCGTGACATCATATTGATATTATATATCAATTGTAGTTAAACTGAACACAATTGATTTTTTAATATCTTTTTTTTATAAATTAAACGAACTTTATTTTAAAATAATAAAAAAAACATCTGTCGTTATTTTCTATTCTTACTGAGCTATTCAATCTAATCTAAGCATTTTTAATTTCGTTTTTGTAAATGAATGCCCTATTTTATTTCTATACTCCTTAGCAGGGCATATTTTGTTTGGTTATGTAATATACTAACAGAGCAATTATATGTCAGATTGACTTGTGAAGGTAATAAATGTGTAGGTAACGACAGTGGTATTAATTTTTGACTAAACATTTCCATTAAGAATGTAAATAAGTAACATTTTATAAAAATTTGGACAGCGAGCGTTTTTTTTTACTTTGTCGCTCTAGAGCGGCAAAGTACCATTTTGCGCTCATAAAAGAGGGCGCAAGACGCCTACTTTGTATAGCGACTGTAGAAAAATTAATTTTGTATACAAACACGTAGAAATGTTGAAATATAATTAAAAAATATTCATTAAATAGTATTAAGTACTTCCTTTCATTATATATTTTTATATATCCTAAATTAATTTAAAAAATTAATATCTTACTTAAATATTTAAGGCAGTTTTATTTCAGATAATCTATAGTAATTTATAATTCTTTTACTAACATTTGGAATTTCGTATCTATAATTTAATTAAAGAGTAAATTTATGGGTATTATAATTGTATTCTAATTTTTGCCAAAATATAGTTATTTTACTTATATGTTTTAATTTATTTTAAATATTAAAAAATCTAAAGATTTTAGGATGTTTTATCTTGAAAAAATGTATTTGTACTTTAATATAATCAAAATGCTCTTTTATAATATTTCATCGTTATCCTAAATATGTGAAAAATTCGAAAAAATATTGTTTCGACAAATTGCGCATCCCACAAAAATATTAGATATGACATGAAATGTGCGTTCATTCGGCTTCACTTATCTTAATCATAACAACATGAATATGATTTGAGATATTTTCGCTAAATTTGCGTGTCTACGAACTTGTCCTTTTGTTATTTTATTTTATTTTTTTAATATAAAAAAGTCAAACACATAACACTAATTAACCATCAGATAGAGCTGGCGTTACCCATCCATATTTTTCATGAGTTTTTACAAGTGATCTGAAACTTTCTTCGGCAGAACGTCGACTAAAATCTTTTGCACCTTTTGCCTTTCTAGCGACGCGCCCTTGGCCTTTGACGATGCTTGCAGCAAACTGCATGACAACTGCTTCAACAGTATAAGCACTAGCCCAACCTCGTGGGGTAAGCAATTCCATGCAAATAGCGCCGCCTTCCATGACAAAACCTTTTTCTATTCGAGGTGAAATTACTCGCATAAATGGTGGCGCAAATGGGAAATTTTCTGGGAACACAAGGTGTAATAAAATACATGGTATTCCAAGTTCGCGCATATCAGCTGCTAATTCACTTTCCGGATCCACGCGAAGTAAACGCACATGCCATTCAAATAAATTATCGTTGACAAGTTCAACAGTGAACACTGGATCCGGACGGTTATTTTGCAATCGTTGAATTTCTTTCAATTCTTTCATAAGACGTCGAGCGCGAACGGTTTTCGCAGCCGCTACAGCTGCTGCCGCTTCGCAATTAGCACTTGAAGTAGTTTTCTTTTTGACACTTGATGCTGCACTAGCTCCACTATTTGCGGGGCTTGAAGGTAGGCTACCACCAGCTGGACTAACAGCATCTCTGTAACCACGTAGAAGACGTCGTCCAGGAGAACCTCCTGCAGCTGGACCGCCCTTTGCAGCTCCAGATGGTTCTCCGATTTTTTCTGAAGTCCGGAAAAATTTGCGAAAAGCAGCAGCCACTTTCTCCTTCGAACGAGATGCCATCTCGATTTTATAATTCGCTCATCTAAAAATTTATCTAAACTTATTTAAAATTTGTAATAATTTTAAAGTGTCGCAATGTTGCTAAAATCGATTTGTTTACGAAACGGTCATTCGCATCTAATTTACCGGTGATTAAAAGTAAAATAACTTTCAGCCGAAATAAAATTGAATTATTTAAAATTTTACTTACCCACTAGATTTTTATGATATTTTGTTGAGGAAAAAAATGTATCACATCATTTTGGTTGGTGTTACAAACAAGAAGTGTTAAAAATATTATGTCGCACTGGGCGCGAAGTGGAAACAGAATCGATCGATGTTTGTACCGCTGTCAGCCTACGCCCGCGCTAAGTTCCCCTCTTATTATCACGAACTTGCGCTTTACAGTATATCTTGTTGATAACAATGAACCCTTTTATTAAGTAAAAGGGAATCGAATCTAACAAATCCATATATAGAATTACAATCGGATTATTAAAATGAAAATAATTAGATTATCACATTCATAAAATATTCCGATATAGATATTATTTATTTTTACTTCTTGAAACTGAGATGTTTTTATATTTGATAAAATGTTATCAATAGCATGTAAACTAACACTGTTAAATCAGTATTATCATTTAATTACATAATTGTAATAAACTAAAGTCAAAAAAGTTGAATGGTTTAAATAATTTGACCCTTTTTACGTACAACAAAAAACATTTATTTATTAGTATATTATAATAAATTTAACGGATAAAAATCCATACTTAATTATAAAACATCACATATATTATCCATTAAATAAATTTAAAAAATATAAAACAATTAACAAAATATATTTGTCGATGTACGTACGTCATTTCAATAAATAATTAAATTCGATTTTTAAAGCTTTAGTTGTGTGCCTGATTTAAAAATGATATGGCATTTGAATTTTGGTAAAATACATTGATAAAATTTACAAGTATTATTAATACAAATGGTAACGACATCAAACTGACTAATGAACAGTTACATTATTTTAAAATTTGTATTAAAACAAAAATATTTCATGTTCGTTATAAACACGGAACTTTATTAATAATTTCTTGGTTTATTTCTGAAACCATTGACGCAATTTTCTATCTTCGTAATATATTGATTTTATTAAAAATATATGTTGATTAAACATGTGTTCATAATTCTTAAAATTAAAATTTTTTTGTCACCCCAAAAAATACTGTTAAAATTAATATTATATTTAAGTTTTAATTCTAAATTAAGATAATTTTTAATTGGATCTGCTACAATTATTGCATCACTTATTAGATCTTACAACCTTGAAGGTAATTAAAAAAGATTAAATTAAAACAATTGATAATTAGTTTTTAAAATGTTTCATTTCATACTGTTAAAAGTTTAATTAAGGGAATAAATTTTTTATATTTAACAGTGTCGATATTAAATTATTAAAAGCGCGATTTATTTGTTAAAACAACAAAATATTAAAATTTCAGGTTTCTTGATATTCATCATTATTTACAAAAAATATAAATAATGTAACTGCACATTTTTGTACAAGTTGGGATATTATACTAACATCATAGTTTGAACACGTGCACAGGGAATGATACAAATATAATAATTAATCCACACGGTGGACTGATGGTCTTTTAGGGTCCACATTATGCTGATACCATCGAACTTGCAATAAAATTGCAACATCCACAGTAACTTGCATTGCTCCGCATATCCAAAATTGAGCAGGCGCATCACGTATAATGAAATATACTGTTTTGAAAATATCACCGCATGTCCACATTATTACCATAGATACACTACAATAAGATATAAAATATTGTGCTGTGATTTACTTAACATTTAAAAGCAATATTAAATAATAGATACAAGCACAATTGTAGATATTAAAATCAAATAGCTTAATTATATTATTTACAATAAATAACCACCAGAACTAATAAGAAAAACGAATAGAAAAGATAAGTGCAAAGATAAATGTATTTTGTTAATTTTTATAAGCAATAAAAGACACACCTTATATTAATCTTCAAGCGGTCGCGTATATTTTTGATCATAAAATCGTTCATTATCATTACATATATTTTCTATCGCCAGTAACTTGTCATACGTTTATTATGCACATAAGTAACTATATTTCACCCTTATTAGTGCGTCCCAAGACGCATATATAGCTTTTGTTTTAGGTGTCGTTGAAAAAAACATGTATCTTTGTATAGTAAAAACTATAATGAAGAGATAAACACAGACATATAATAAAACTGTTGTATTTCTTATTACTTAATCTTGCAAAACTTTGACTTTATAATTTTGATTTTATTTTAGAATTAAGTAAAATTTTTGCCAACAAATAGTTTTCTACTCTACAGATAATGTGTGATAAAGTATAAGAAATAAATATTTTTTTTTATTATTTGGTTGTTTAAATCCCTAAAATATCCAATAGGCCTTAACGGGAGATCCCATCCTGAAGGATTCAAAAAATTGATTTGATTGTTTTTGCATAAATCTATTCTTTATTCTGTCTAGAATGACCTACTAAAATTGTGGAGGAAGTAAAATACGTTAGCTACAGTACTGAAAATTTTAAACGTATTTTTCTCGAAACCACATTTTTCAAACTGGGTGCCACTTTTTCTCGAGAACCATTCAATGAAATCACTTTAATCTTTATCGGCAATGTGTAAAACTAATTTTTCTATCGTGAAGCATAGGATTTTTTTGATATTTTAAATATTCGATTTTTATAAACAAATTTATAGAATTTTTTCTAACGAATAGCCAATCTAATATAGTTTAAGCAAATCTAAACGATTTTATTCTACCTTTTTTAAGGACTGATCGCGAGTGGCACCCATGGAGGTACCTTTTTTGGAAGTGTCTGACGCCGAAGGTTACCACAACTCCAAATAATTTTGTAAAAATAATTAAAATACTTGCAACAATATAGTAAAAAACCTCAAATGATTCAATTGTTATTTAACACTTAAAAAAATTCTTGAATATCGCTACTTTTTAGAGCTGCCAGAGTGGGATCCCCCCTTAAAGAATACGCGCGACCGGTTGAAGATTAATTTTAATTAGTAGTAAAAGAAACACCTAATATTAAAGAAAGCGAAAGTGCACAAACCAAGAGTACCACCAATAAAAATAAATCATTTACCTCATGCCGATAGTAGATCGGCTCTTATGATTCCTTAAAAGTTGTGGAACTCCGAGCATAGCTTCAGTAAAAACAGCTAAAAATCCAACGAGTTCCACAAACCATCTTATATTTATCATGAAGTACATAATTATGGCACAAACAATCGCAAATATCACCATACAATCCAAATAAGATTGAAAATCAGTCCAAGCCCAAAAATATTTTCTATCCAACTCTATAAAAAGGGGATTTATTTTTAGAGAATATAACGATTGTTGAACAGAAACATATATATATAAAAATAAAACAACACACATTAAATTTACAACTTGATGAAAAGATGACAGAAGAAAACAATAAGGAAACAACAAAACTCAATAAACGGATAACATGCAGAACCGTATCACCGACCTACCACAAATGCTGTGCGATGATCGCCATGGTTTAGGATTAGGTATTGACTGTGACTGTGATAATGAATGGCGGTTCGTTGCTTCAGGATTAGCTGCAGCAATGTTATAACAAAAAGGAAATGTGTTAATATGAAACTTTTTATGAATGATATTAGTAGCAAATTTGAAATATTTTCAAATTTTATATCTATTCAGTACATATCACACATTTTTTTGAGTGAAATCACCTTTTTTGTAGTAAATAGTAGTAATACTACAATTAAATATCATTATGTTTAAACAATTATTATATGAAACGATTCGATTTTCTTTTGTTTTGATTGTTATTGTTACATTTTCAGGTTATTTTATTTATTTGTTTGATATTTCATTAAAACAAAATTTATATGCTTTGTTCGACAATAAAATAGAAAAATATGAAAGATAATAGTCATTTTACATATTCATAATTTTTCAGTAAGATACTCTGGGACTAAACAAATCAAACCTATTTAACAATGGAGCACTTAGGCCTTAGAAAGGGGGAGCATATTATTAAAAGAATTCGTATTGCAAATACAATAAAAATGTATTTAAAGATGCATTTTTACAGCGAATGGGGTGCACCAATACTATGTTAAATAGAAATCATTTTTGGTAATATGTGAACCAATAATAATATTCAAAAATAAAATCTATACTTCATTGAAAAGTAAGGTTAATATGCATGTATAGATTTTATGAAAAATCATAGTTAGCTGTTTATAGATTTTCATTTGTTACATTTGTAAGTTATTCAATTACAAAATAACAAATTTGATAAGCTAACAACTTAAAATAAATTCTTAACGTTCTTGTCGTAATAAACAGTTGGTATATATAAAATAAAATAATAAATTTACCTGAAAATACTCTGGAGCGCGCTTGAAGAATTTTGTTTTTATTTTTTACTCGTACACATAAATGAACCATAGCCAACATTGTTATATTCATAATAATACTTTGAATTAACAAAGGATATTCGAAACGTTTCCCGAACCTGTAATTTTTCATACAAATATGAATTTATTTATAAGTTTATAAATTATTAAAATCATTTACCAAAAAAATATTCTCAGAGTATTGGCAACCAATAAAGCCAAACAGACATATAATGAAAATCCTTCAGCATCTTGAGTTTTTTTAATATGTTTATATTGGGGAATATAGGGTACAACTCCACCAATTATCATAGCTCCAGCACTTACCCATCCTACAATATTGCCTATAGTTAAAGATAATTCGTCTGATATAACCCAATCCATTATTTAACTAAAAATTAAGATTATAGATTAATAAAAACAATAATTAATATCGCTTCAGAGTAATTACTTGCAAATGTTGTTATTTATCGCATTGTAGAACTGAATAATTTTGATATCTACATTGACATTTACAATCAGAAAAATAAGAATCTTGTCACATGTTACCAACTGTTGAATTCAAATGCTTTTCGTTTTTCTTGTTTTTTGGAATATGTATTTTAAATGAAATTCTATTCTAAATTATAGAGTTACAACGAAAGTAAAAATATTTTCGGATATTTTATTATTTATAATCTTAATTGGAATAATACAATTCTATTTTTATTAGAAAATAATATCATTTTACTTTAGAAGATTTGTGTACAAACATATATTTACCAAAAGAATATTTAAAATTCAATTATTTAATTCAATTTTTTTAACAGTACCTGGTGTAAAGCATATTTATAAATTGTAATAAATAGATAATTAGTTATAGATTATTAAAAGTAATAAAATGAATTGAAATCGTATATTTTACAAAAAAATCTGGTAAAAATGTACTTTTTGTAAATTAAATATGATATATATA
>NEEE01005258.1:107906-125988 GCA_002278615.1 Pogonus chalceus | reverse complement strand
GGCTGAGGAGAGAGAGGAGAAATATCAAAACCTCCAGAGGATTTGATATTTCTAAACTACTACATTGTTATTCTGACGTCACACCTAACAAAGATAGCGTGTATGTGGAAGAGAGATAGCTATTGGAAGGGGAAGTTTTGGGTTGTTATTTGACACGTTTTGACAGAGTTGTTCATTTAAAATCGACCCCAATTATTGACTGATTTGACTAAAAGTCAAGTCAAGATATTAGTTCAAAATTTTCATATATTTTACATCAACATAACTTTTTATTTATATGTAAATTTACGCTTTATTGTTTAATTATCTTCGTTTATTGTATAGTTTGTTCACAATTATATTTATTTATTTAATTTTTATGTAAAAGTATGTTGCTATATTTTAATTTAAAAATTTTTTTAATATATTATTGATATTTCATATGTTCATTATACATATATGTAGTAATATAGTATATTGAATTTAAAAACAAAAATAATTACTGTTAATATTCAGTATTATTAAAATACAATCGAAAAGTCTTTTAAAAGTGAATAGTGAATTCAGATTTAATTAGGGGAAAAAGTTATGTTGGCATCCTGAAGCAAGAAATTTGAAATATAACTGTCATATATTGTCAAACATTGTTTTGGTTAAAAACTATTAATAATATGTTTTAATCTCATAGTATTTATAATTTTAAGTAAATATCATTAAATGTAAAAGATATACAGTTTAAATATTATTTAAATATAATAGTTATAAGTTTATTTAACAATGGATGAATCTGGAGATTCTACAAATAAATCAATCTACTCCACAACAAATGCTTATTATGAAAATCCATCTTCTGAACTACAAAATTTCATTTCTATAAGTAATAGAAACTTTGAAGCAATTGAAGATAACATAGAACAACTTAAAAATGACGTATCAAATGGTAAAAAAAATTGTTTTCATAAAGTAAATGTTGGATAACTCTAAATATTTTTTTAGTATGTGTATGGGAAAATTTTATTACCATGAATAAATCTTGCCTTATTTTATCAAAAGAAATAGAAAAATTAACAATAGATACAACATTTACTGATGGTGAAATTCAACATTGTAAAAGAAAATTAGATGTTAAACGGAACGATATTGAATCTATGGAACAGCTAATTCAAGAATATGTTATAACACTAAAAGAATTAGAAGATGGTAAGAATACTGTTATATAATCTCGAAAATAAATTCATAATTTTATCTCTTGATAATTCTTAGAGAGAAAAGAAGTTACTCAAAAAATAATAAATAAACATAAAGCTATAAAACAAGCAATAAGATATTATAAACAGCGTTTAAATATCTATTTTTCTATTGATAAAAATGGAGAACTATATAACATACAAATTTGTTTATTTACACAAAAATTAAATGATAAATATTCGTTTATTATTTCTAAAAAAGGTGAAGAAAAATGGAATTGTAAGTATTTTTACATTCAATCATTTTAATTTTATGATAACTTATTTATTTACTTAATTTCAGTGGTTAGCACCAATCCAAAATTAGATACCAATAAGTTTTTACAAATCCAAACACGATTTTTAGAAGAAAATAGTCTCAGTGCATTATTATTTGTAATGAGAAAAATATTTTTGCATTATATTAAACTAGAAAAATTGTAGATAAACTTCTAGTATTTAAGGACTATTTGTATGTCATTGATTTTAATTTTAAAAATAAATATGTGTTACAGAATTAAAAAATATTTATAATTGTCAATTTAATTTTATTTAAATATTAACATTTAAATATATTTTTTTATTTGTATCTTTAACAATTTATATATAATAAAAAATTAATATTTTAAATACATGTTTTATTTATTTATTTCGAATTCAATAAAATTTACTGTCTTTTCTGTTGATAATGTTTTTTAATACAGAAACTTAAATTCTTTTCACAAATTGTCGAAAAGAATAAAATATATATTTGACCTAACTCTTCTTTTTATTATTTAAACATAACAATATATAGTTTATTCTTTTTTATATACTAATATGCTTAATTTCAATATTTAATAAGTTAAAACTATTTTGCACTTATACAATAATTATTTAAACATTTTTATATTGTTAACAATTATTTTATTAATATTGCTTGTAAATACGTTAATATAATTTAAAATTTCCATATAGATAAAAAAAAAAATATTTTATAAAATACATCTAAATAAGTCTGCTATAGTAAATTATAGTAATTCAGAATTTTAAATACCCCCGCTAAATTTCAGTTATAACAGAAGTGCGCAGACTATTCTAGAATCACGTGACCGACGCGGACCGCCATTTGTATTGTATAAACACTGGCAACCGGGTTTTATCTGACTTGTGCAGTGGTTTTTCTAATTTCTCGTGAAAATTGATATATTTAAAAGTTAAAAATGTCTGAAACAGAGGCAGTGAACGCTTTAAATACTTCGAATGAAGATTCAGTTCAGGTATGTTATTATTTATCATTATTTTTAGTGTTTTCAAATTCGGTAATGCATGCAATGCGAACGTAATGCTAACGTCCCTTAGAATGTGAGTGTAAAGGTTAAACCCATCCATAACGTATTATCACGTTTTTCTATTGAAATACCTTAAATTTATACGTAATTACATATTATTTGGTGTTTTTAAACCCTAAGTATATTTAAATTTATATGTTTCGAACGATAAGTTTGAAATAATAACGAAATCTTCCAAACATTGTATTATCGTTATGATGGTTTTGTTGTTCGAAAACATACTGTACCGTCACAGTCTAAAACAATTTATATTTCTTATTTATCTGTAATGTTTTTTTTGTTTTGTTTCATAAAATCTATAAATGCATTAGAAAAATTATTATGTGATCTTCGATTTTTTATATAAATATCTAAAGATTTTAACCAATAAAGTCGATTTTTCATTACATTAATATTAGAAGTGCTGGTTTTAAGCGCGACAAGCATTTGTTGATCTATCCTTGTCTAACGAATAAACGTTGAAAATTAAACGTCTGTCTGCATGTATCTAAACACTTTGTAAATTGGAGGGAAAATGTTTTGGCTGTATAAGTCGATAAAATATTCATTTTAAATTCAATTTTAGTTTAATACTTAATAAAAATATCACATTATTATGTTTTACAAATGTTTATATAAAAACTATTTGATATAATTAGATTAGAGTTAATTTAATTTACATATAAATAGTATTTTGTTATGTTTTGTAACCAAAGAGTTATACCTCACTTAATTTAATACATTTTGTTAATTATTTTTTCTATATAAAGTATATGATTTGTAGAAATAATGTCTTGTTTATTTCAGGCTGACAAAACAAAAGGCCGTAAAAATAAAAATCGTTTTGCACGATTAAAAGAAGAAGCAGAAGCTACTCTTAAAGTATGTAAATTAAAAATTTATGTGTAAATAAAATATGTAATCATAATTTTTATAACAGGGATTAGGTGCTGTAGAAGAAGTTGAAGGCAGACGTCGTACCCGATCAGCAGCTCGTGGTGTTCCAGCTACTCCGCCGCCTCCAACGAAAAAGGAAAAGAAAACTGCACCACCATCAACGGGTAAAGGCAAAGGTATTTATTAAATAATTTTTATTTAATAAATATTTTTTATTTTATTTTTTATTTATAAATTTAAAAAGTTTTGGATGTTTAATTTCATTTTATGTAATACATATAAAGTAGCTTATCTATAGATTAAAATTAATAGCTAAACACTTGAAATATAATTTGGTAAAAATTCGATTATATGGAAATAAAATATAAATTATTAATATTTTTTACGGTTAAATTATTATAAATATAGAATTTATTTAATTTGTTGTGTATTTTTGAATTGTAGGACGAGGTAGACCAAAAAAGAATGCAGTAAAAGACAACGAGACAGACGAAACAGATTCTCAAGATGAAAGCAAAGCGGCGGAAACCAAATCTGAAGACGTTGAAATGAAAGAAGATGATGTAACAGAATCAACAGAAACTAAAACAGAGCAAAATAGTGTTCATAGCGAGAGTGCTAATAATAACACTTCAGAAACGAATGCTAAACCAGAAAATTCAATAGCTAAAACAGATGATGAAGCCGCACCAGCAAGTACTGAAAATGGTGGCGAAAAAACCGAAGGTGAAGAAGAAGAGGAAGAAAAAAGTACATCTGCCGATGAAGAAGCTAAAAAAACAAGTGATGAAACGACAGAGAAACCAGCCGAAAGTACCGAGAGCATAAAACAGAATAACGCAGTAGGAGATGTTAGCCCGGCGGAAAAGCCCTCAGAATAAGGGTGACCGTTTGATTTATGTAATTAAAAACATGAATCCTTTATGTTTCTAACATTTGTCTTGTTTCACCTGCCTATTAGGTGACATAATGTCTCATTTTATTAGAGACGCAATGTTCCAAATAAATTGTAAAAAATTCCCGGGTTTATTTAAAAACTCGTAAATTTCTAACAGATGAAACACGACAAGTATTTTACTATAAATGTTTAGCTTTATAGAAAAGTACATATTTATACATATGTACCTGAATTTTTCAATTATTTTTCAAAAAAGATGAAAAATCAGTACTTTGGTTAAAATTAGACAAGAAACAAATTTAAAAACGGTCACTCAAAACCGTGCAATTCAGTTTTAAAATAATCGCCTGATGACGCTAAATGGATTTACAAGTATATTTTAGTGGCCACCTGTTTCTGTTTATGAAAGGGGTAACCTTATGTTTAATATCTTCATTTGGCGTCGTTAGAAGTTATTGCGTTTTACGCCCCAAAGCTGTAATCATTTCCATATTTAAATACAAGGGGGCAACGCTATTATTTCTTTTTCTGTTTAAATATTGTTAGTAATATCATCTGTGGTTTTACCAGTAATTTTACATAATAATACCCATAACAAACCGCCATATTCGTCGGTAAAATATTTTATATGTGAACAATGATTTAGTTTCTTTGATTTATAAAAGTTTTAAGTCAGCATTCTACATAATATATAATTACATAATTAAAAAATATTGATAATATATTCTTACTTCATATGAAACACATGTCCTTTAGTATAGGAAATAAAAGCATTATAAATATTAACTTTGGCGCGTAAATAATCAGATCCATTTCTGTAAATCTTGTGTAATAAACAAAGGTAAAAAAATACGTTCTGTTTTAGTGTTTTTTATCAACAAACATTGTAATGTAATTTTTGCGATTTTAATAAATTTGTTTTCATTTTATTAAAAATATTTAATTTTATTTTTCTACATCAATTAAATACTTTCAATTCATTGTATTGTTTTTATCAATAAACATTTTTAAAGCTATACTTACAAAATAAAACATCGGTTACAAACTTATTTTAAATAAAAAAAAATGTACTATAAATATATTATTTTAATTTCTTTTAATATATATGTGCCATATTTATTTAGATATAAGTGAATGCCATGCAATAAAAAAATTTAAATAAAAGAACGTATTTATTTTAAAAATGTTTATAAGAATTGATTGAATTATTTCACGCTAAAACTGGTATTTTAATGTTTTTAAGAATATTTTAGTATATTGAAACAAAAAAAAATAAAAATTTTGTAATGTACTGAGAATAAAAAAAAAATTGCATAACTGGTTAATCGACGTTGAATTGTATATATGAAAGACTAGAGAAATACAATCCAATGATATAAGAAATGTAAAGGAATTATCAAAACTTACAATCCGCAGATGATGTAAAGAAATGATTGATCTCGATATGATTGAATCGTTGATCAATAAAATTGATAAATGATGGAATGTAAAATTTACGCAGGTCGTATGCGCTTGTCATTCTTTTTTGTGTAACATGATTTATTTTTTTAATATTTAATCTGGAAATTTTAATTTAATTTCCTATTTATAAAGGCAATAGTGCGATTTGAACTTTGAAATATGCAGTAACTATTTCTATGATGTACGTACGTTTCTCATTATATATAATATTTGAAATAATTGTTGCTTTGGGTTATATTAAGTGAATTATTTGATGAGTGTAAAATGATTTTCTTAGTAAATAGAAAATGTTATATATACTGAGAGTATCAGAATATATAAATAGTTGTTATTATGGTTTAAAGTAATTCTAAAAAACGTTGATTTGAGTGCAATGATGCGACAAATGAAATTTTAAAAGTGCTGCTGCATATTTGAAAGTGCCATGAAATTAATAGTATACATATAATATATTTGTATTCATCACTTATCAATGATTTTTTTTGGTAATATTTATGTCAAAGGTGATATAATATATTACGCTGTCATGTTAATTTAAGTAAATATTTTAATATTACTTTAGATATTTCAATTGTAAAAATGAGTTTTTATTTTTCTTAAATGAATAATTTTTGTGAGTAGTTTGTGGGAGTGACTGATAATTGAACAACTAAAAAATAAATATGAGTAAAACACTAATTTACTTTATTTACTTAATTGCATTACAAAAATGTTTATATATTTGTTTTGTATACATACATACATATAGTTTATAACATTTTTTATTATTTTTGTAAAAATAAAGGTAAGTAAAAGTTTTACTAACATTTACGATATATACTTTTTTTATTTCAAACCCTAGACAAGATGAACATTGATATTTATTTTTAACCATTTTATTATTATTATTATTTCATTCATGTTTCAAGGTTACGCACGCAATTTTCAAATAGATAATAATACAAGTATAGGAAATTTTTCGCTTTGTGTTTATTTAAGAATTATTTTATTCAATCTTATCATTACTATACATAAAAAGCAATTCATTATTTATGATTTTTAAATTATAGACTTTATAAATTTTATTTTTTTAAATAAATATTTTAAACGATTTATTGCAAGTGCTTTTTTTTAATTGAAAAAGGTTTCAGTGTCACTTTACTCATCATTTCCTAATATATATTTCAATGCTAAATTTAAAACTGACCAATTTGGTGTAAAAAGAGTTAATTTACATAAATCGAATTTAGAAAATTAACATCACTTCTTAAAATAGCGATTATATATAAATTTACAAGCATTATTTAGTTAAAACACTCAAAATATAATCATAAATAAAATATGAAATGCTGCTTATACATGCATTCAAATTACTTGATTAAGTGACATACGGTTAAATATATTTTTATTTTTTTTAAATCTATTTTATTATAATTATATTAATAAATGGTCTTCCCAAAATGTCTTAATTCTGGATTAAAATTAATCTATCTAATCTTAGTAAATATCTTCAAAATTTACAGCATCCCGATCTTCCTAAACGGACAAAATCATTATTGATTGTAAGATTTATCGATATATCCGATAATAAATGATTGTAATCATTACCAGCGGAGCTGATATTATTTTTAAATGACAAAATTATAATTTTACTTAAAAATTAATGCAGATATTAATATTTTAAATCATTATTAAATATTTTCAACCGCCATAATAGAATATTATTTGAATTAACGTGTTAAATCTGTAATTCACTATTATAATTCTCCACCACTGTAATTTATTTCATATTCTCTTTGACTTTAGCAGTTCGGTGTATGTGAACAGGTAATAACTAGTATTTACGAAATATAAGTGTAAGTACATATGTATGTATTATAATCGCATTATGAATTGAATGTCAGATTTGACAAACTATATTTGTGTTTAGTAAGTTATAAATTATTGTCATATCATTAATACTGACAAATACTTTACATCACAATTTGTTATTAATAAAATATCAAATGATTTATATACTTTTTACAAAGTGAAATAAAATGAACTCATAGAAGAGGATATTACAAAAATTGATAAGTTAATTTTTAGTGAGTGGTGTTAGTATCTATATTAACAGAAGAAGAAAAGAAGTTTTTATGGAAGCGGTTTATCCAAATACCGGTATCCAGGTGCAAGATTGCAGATGTGACAAGTAAGTACTTTATTATAATTTGATTTATTTTGTTACCTAACTGATGAATGAATTATTAAAACTAAATTTATATGCAATACATTTTAGTAAAAATTAAACTGAATAATTTATTGCTTTAGAAAAATATGTACTTATAAAATATTATAGGTAGGAAAGGGTAATATTGAAAAAACAATTGAATGCTTGAATCATTTATTCCAGTTATTTATTATTTTAATAACATTTCAATAATAAATTTTATATCTAAACCAGTACTAGGAAGAAACTGTTTAGAATAACACAAGAATGTGAGTATTATCACGTCCTGGTGGCGAGCGCAAAATGTGGTGAGCACGGTAAGTGAGTACCTATTTGTTATTTGAGAGGTCAAGCTTTCTTCCGTATCTCACCAACATTTTTTACGCCGAAATTATCTAAATGTCTTTTTGTTTTCATTTTATATAATAATATATATCGTATATTAAACACTTCCAAAATGAGCTTGACACACTTTTTATTTTTTTGCGCAATAACAATATATAATAATATTACTTAATATCAACAATAAATATCAATTAACTACGTGTTTTTATTTACAGTACAGAGAGGAAAAAACTGTAACGTTGTTCATTTGTTTTGTTGATGTCAATTTTTGTTGAAATTATACACATTTGTGTTTTTTAAACACTTTTGTATGTATATGTGTGTGTTATGTACACCGAATATGTGTATGTACAAAAACAAAAACGCTATTTGTTTATTTCATTTATATCTGTTAGTATTCCCATTCAGTGGGAAGTCATTTGGTTATTATATCAACTGGTTTTTACTGGAAAACCAATTTTTATTAGATTACAAGGTTTAATGTTTCATATAAACAATAAAAATATCAAATAAAATAATTAATAAGTTAAGAACAGTTGATAACCAGTGTTAACCAGTTTTTTAGTACGAGTGTGAGATGGGGTACACCGTTAAATTAAAGCTCAGAGCGCCGGGAACAAGGACATCGCCCCACCAGTAATATGATATTCATGTAACTAAATAAATAATTAATTTTTAACTACATTTAAACATATTTTAATAAAATTTTAATGTAAAATGTTTTATGGTGGAACGATGAACCAAACTCTTACCAATTTAGATATTTTGTTCATTTCAACACTATCGAGTACAGGCACTGTTAAGTATAATAGTGTATTTACACACAATATGCTAGGGCTTGGATAGGTACAAGAAACTTCAAAATAACTGTAAATAAAGTTATAATTATTTAAAATTTCTCATCTAATTAAATTCAATATATTTATGTACTTATTTAAAAAGAAAGAATTGAAATATTTTTTGTATCTATCCGTACAAACACTGACCAAAATATAAAATATTGATCATTTTAAAAATTGTGTGTGTCATTATCTATTACCATTGTACACAAATTAGTTTATTGTGTACAATTCAAATACTGATTAGTGTCAATTTTTAAAATAATTAATATTTATTAAGCAGGTACATATTAAATAAAAACATTTATACTGTTTCGTAAGTTTTGAATTATAAACTAAACAATTATATTGATATAACTTAAGCAATACTTTATTTAAATGATAAGGTAAAGTGTAAAAATATTTAAAAACAAATTAAATATCTATCAAATGTACTGAACCTGAAAAATAAATATTTATTTGTGTTTTAAACTTGTAAAAATGACAGAATGCTTAAGTATATCAATATAAATTTAGTTATTATTCATTAAATATTAAAACGAAGACATTAAAAATATTATTTAGACGTAAATACATGGTATTGTTCTGGGCCCAAGGTTACGATGTGTCCGGCACCAATAAAATTGTACTGATTGTAAGTACAATATTATGTGATCACGCTACAGGAGCACACTTTGTGATTTGGTTATAATAGACATCTAGAGACAAGGGAAGCGTGCACAACAGTTATCTCTTTAAAGAAGAAGGACATCAAGTATAAACAATATTTAAATTCGGAACAAAATATGTTCCTTAATACACGACATCACTGTACCAAAATGAATGGCTACATTTTAAATAAACAATCATTTTACATCACTTTAATATTTAGAATAAAAATTTAATTTATATATTTTAACCTTACGTTATCGTCAGCCATTTTGTTTCGCAACAAAAATGGCGTAATGTTTTACTTTCATTCAATATATTAAATGATATATTTGAAATGTAACCATTCTGAATTAAAAATACCAATTTGAGCATCGGTGATTTGTAAAAAATATACCGAAGCACAAATGTATAGCTTCACACAAAGACTTTGAAATATTTTTACATGTTTAATCAAAATACGGTTATTAACAACCATATTTTATAATACTTATATTATCTAATAATTTAATAACGTAATAAATTTAAAAGTGATTTTTTTTCTTTGTTTTCTATATTATAATTAATATACGTTTGGTATTTAAATACAGCCATTATAATATCCACAATATATTTATCAATTATTTAATAAACAAGTATATATCATTACTTACTTTTTGAAGGCATGAAATTTTGTATTTCGATACAAGATGAGAACTATCCTTCCACCTGATACAACTATTTATTTATAAAGCACAATTACTTTAAACTTACAACTACCTGAAGTTAGATACGAAAAAGAATATATTACTTCATTCACTTGAAGGTGTTTCAATTTTATTTCGAATATAGTAATTGTGCTTTATATATTAACAAAAAATTCTGCGAATGAAACTAAAAAATGATATTTTGTGCCACTAGTAACGCGTCTAGGTGTATGTTTCAATATGAATAGCCTTGATATTTTGTTAAAACAGTCTTCTAATCATCCCACGTTGGGAAGGCCGTTTCGCTCACAAACAAATCCTTTGATTCCGTTCGATTTGCGGACATTGTATTTCTTTTATTAATAACAGATCGTGTATTATTCGTTTGCACATTATACTGTTGTTCCACCTGACTGTATTGTTGCTGAGGAGGTGCACTCCAGGTGTCTTTTGCGGCTGGTATTGTTGTTGTTGCTGCTGTTGTATTTGCACCAACTCCTCCTTGTTCCCACATTGCGTCAGGATCCCACGTACTGCTATAATCCACTTGGCTGAAACTAATAAATAAATAATCCTATATTAAAAGTCACAATTTATTGTTCTTATTTGGAAAAGGTAAACAAGTTTGTGCTTGTGAAATGTTTGGGCTCAAAGTGTAATATCGTAAATATTTAACTAAGGGTTATTTTGTAAATATTGTGGAGTTTTATCGATTTTACAACAGCTGTTTGAACAAAGTTACGCAAAACTTACGGAAAATGAAGGTTACACAAAATGCATCCAATAGTGATGAAAATTATAGTTTTCAATTTATAATTTAATTGATATTTAGTATCTGAAGGGTTATTTAACAGATAATATATAGTACCGTTGGTAGTAAATAGAATAATTAAATTTGCAATGGTACCTAAATAATGAATGTGCTGAATTCTTGATGAAAATTGATTAACAATGTTAGATTAGCAGGACATTGGCAAAATTAGCGCAAGCCTGAAACTCAATATATCGAATGTGTAGCGAAATTTATAACTATACATAACTTAAACTAAACTAAATACTAAAATGTATAATTCTGATTTTTTATTGTTTATTTACAACAAAGAACCAAGAATTGATCATAACAATACAATTTTATTTGTTTCAAAAATGCCTGAATAAAGTAAAAAATATATCTTTTTTAACTCCGTAAAATAATAAAATAAAAATAATGCGTAACTAAGGAAATCGAAACATTATACCAATTACAGATTTAAGTAGATTCTAGATAAGAACATGTTGTAGACGCCATTAAATAAATGTTTAATTTATATTTAGCTCTATACTGCTAATAAAATTGTAATGGGTAAATAAGAATAAGAAGTGCTATTAGCATTATTAATTCAGAAGTGTTTTAGTAATCGTAGTTTCTCGTAACTTAAATTATCTTTAATGCCTAATGTATAAAATTTAGTTAAACAGTAATTCTTTTTATCGCGTATTCATAATATGTATTAACAAATATTTAATTCTAAAATCTAGGTCATAGATTTCGATACAAAAATAAAAAATTAAACAAAATGGAACGAATGAACAATACATTGATATCTAGAAAGATAGAATACATCTGATTCAAAATGGCGGCCGAACCGGCTGACGCACAAGTCTTTGTTTGCTATGACGCTATAAAACAAAGCATCGTTGGTTTAAATTTCGCCGTCCGATATAAAAAATACAACTACTTGTATTCATTACACAGTTAAACATTAAAATAAATTTAACATTGGCTTAAAATTCTAACCGGTAGAACGGCAGCGATGAAAAACGTGCTGAGTCCGGTTAGGAGAGTCGACAGTGAAAGAACAGTGTACAACAATTAAATATAAGCATGATAGAATATTTACCTGTAATTATCGTGTCCTGTATATTGCGGTTGTTGCTGCTGTTGTTTTTCTTGACTTCTTTGATCATGTTCAGTAACCGTTAACTCGATGGTATTATCAGGCAATGGTTCTTCCAATGAACTGTGTTTAATACCGTAATAGAAGTACATGAGAAAACCTAATGACATCCATACAGTAAATCGGATAAGAGTTAAAATGGAAAGTTTGAAAATTAGATAAATGTTCACGGTTACTGCAATCGCTGGAACGAATGGTAATCCTGGAGTCATAAACATCAATGTGTTTCTGCAACAATGAAGTTTATAATTAATCGTAAATTATCAAGTGTGCTAGTAAGAATAATTGGATAATGTTTATTTAATTATTATAAATGTGAAAATAGATACATTTAAAGCAGTTGCAAAACAAAAAAATAGTCAAGATGTTCTTACCTGTTTTGCGGTTTCCTAGAAATGGCCAATAGCACAGCAATAATTGCAATCAAGAATAGCATCATAAAAACAGTAGTAGCTGTATCCATGTTGTGCATTCCACACACAATTATCAAATCGAAAATAATAATCAATAGATATAATACACCAACCATCTTCATAACAAACATGCCAGATTCTTCCGTCGCTGGGCCAGTGTCCACCCACGGGAAAATTGCTGGACAGAGATATGTTGCAGCTTGTAAACGACGTCCAATGTAACCAAGTGATGCGGCACCTGGAACAGTGCCGCCTCCGGTGCTTGTTGCACTGCCAGCACCGTGCAATGAACCATAAAATTTATTTTCTGTCCGATCGGATACTAAGAATTGGTCGTCTCTCATAGAAAATTCTTCCTCAGGTTCTTCGCCTGGATACGTATCATCACTGTCTGGGGAACTGGAAAATTGTTATTTGCATTTAATGTACCAACAGGAATACAAATAAAATATTAAAATAAAACAAGTGCAGTTAAAAGTTTCATGGTTACTCGGTATAAAGTTTTATATAAAAGTAAATTTTAAATACAATTAGAGAAACAGAATGCAGTTCTTATCTTTGTATGTACCCGACAAGTCAAGTTATTAATAAAATTGTTTCTTAAAGTACAAGTTTGGTATTGCAATGAAACTTTAGCAATTATATACATGAGTAGTTATACTTTTCTCTACGAATAATATTTTTAATTACCTTCGAGTGACACGTCGTACCATAACGCGCTGTTGTTGCTGTGCAAGAGTAGGTTGATGTACCGGTTGCACCATGGAGCCTACATTTGCATCTAGAGCCTGCCGTAATGCTTCAGGTTTTAATTCGTTTCCATAAATGGCATGCGGTTGGCCATTGGCTCCAGGTTGTTCCTTAGTCGGAGATCCTCTTAACGGTGTTCTTAAGCTTTGAGGTAATAATTCAATCAAATTAGTGGAATGTGGTTGATATCGAAGGATTAACACACAAGTAGAAACTAAAGTGTACGCGAGTAAAGTGCCAATGGACATCATTTCAACTAGGACTTCTAACTGAATAACAAGGGCAGCAATAGCCGCTGCAAGTCCGCTTCCAAACGTAGCAATTGCTGGTGTTCCAGTACTGGGCCACACTTGGGACAAACTTCGGAAGATCAGACCGTCTTGAGCCATTGCGTAGACAATACGCGGCATTGGGAACATTGAACCAAACATGCTAACTGTGAGTCCAGCCAATGCACCAACTGCAACAATATACTTGCAGCGGTATGCACCCACTTGACCAAACATTTCAACTAAAGCTGAATCTTGATCCACTTGATCGTAAGGTACGATCAAAGTTAAGATCATTGAACTGGTTACATATGCAATTAGGATAATAACCAAACTGCCGACAATAGCGAGTGGAATTGATTTTTTGGGGTTGTTAGCTTCTTCGCCGGTTGTCGCAATAATATCAAAGCCAATGAACGCGTAAAAACAAGTCGCGGCACCTGTGAACACCCCGGACCAGCCGTAGGGTAGGAAGCCCTTATGCTGCGACCAATTATCACTGTCCACATAGAATAAACCAGCAGTCATCACGAATACCCAAACAGCTAAATTGATTGCATTCAACACGTTATTAAATATTAACGATTTCTTAACGCCGGCTGCCAATAAAAACATCATCAATAATGTAATAACAGCGGCTAGGAAATCTGGTGGACGACCGAAAATTGTTCCAACGTTTTCCGCAACCGCTTTACTGATTGCCCCGTTGGCTAATGCGTCGAAACAAGCGCTTAAAGCACACGCACAAGCACTTGTTCCTATCAGGTACTCAAGAACCATGTTCCAGCCGATGACGAAGGCGATAAATTCCCCGACAGTCACATATGAATAGATGTATGCAGAGCCGGTGGTATGAGGAACACGAACGCCGAACTCGGCGTAGCAGGCACCGGAAAAAATGCTGGCTACCGCCGCTATTATGAAACTCACTATTACACCTGGACCAGCCACATTTCGGGCTACCATTCCAGCTACGAGGTACATTCCTGTACCTACGCAACTTCCTACGCCGAGCGATGTCAGATCCAGCGTTGTTAAGCATTTCTGAAAAGAATAAAATATAAAACTCGTTAACGCATATAATTTACATGACAAAGCCAACATTTATTCCGAAAAAATAATGCCATTTACTTTTTAATATGAATTTTTACGGAAATCATTAGTTATTTCATTTAGAAGACATTTTTGACATTTAAAATGCAATTAATTAAAATTAAAATGGAAAAATTTCAACCTTTGATACTTTTGAAATGGATATTTTAATAAATATATCGATTTCAAATTTATATTTAAACTAAATAAGAAATAAAAATAATTATTATTAATAATGTTTTTATTTAAATATAAATCAATATCTTTACATTATTTATACATATTGATTTGTCTTATCAAAATTAAATACGAAGAACGAATAACTATTTGGACGCCGCCATTTTGAAATAAATAATGTTTTTGTCTCAACATGAAAATATTAAAAGTTAATAGGATCTATAACTGATACATTGACGTGAATTCTTAATATAAAAGAATAATAGGTCAACAATTAAAAAACAGAAATAGATGACGCACCTTCATTGTTTCATTTACATAAATTAATGGTGATTTTAATCTAGTTAATACAAGTTAATTATAGAAAATAACTTGCAATAACTTTAAAATATATTAATTTTGCTAGTTAAAACATGAATTATGAAGATATATGTACATATAATGGCTTTATTGTCGTATTTAGTATCGAATGGCATAGAAACGAGTATATTGAAACTATATGTATGTATATATGTATATATGTATGTGGTATGGTCAAGCGTTTCTAGTAAAGCAAGTAATTACAAATTCATTAATTATTTAGTAAAACGTCAACATGTTTTAGTATAATACAAAAAGACCGGAACTCAGTAAACAAAGCCTGTTTGAATTATTAATACGCGGAAATTAGTCGAATTTAGTCGTGTTGGATATTTATACGCTGAATCCTATTCGACTATATAATACCAACGTGAGTCTGTTTCTGTTTGTAACTAGCTCCAGGCCAGATTTCCATGGCTCACTAATAATATGTAATATAATTACTTTTCTAGAAATTATATTCATTGTTCTGGAAAATTTTACCTTTTTATAAAAGAACAATGATTATATTAAGTTTAAAATTGAGATATTAACTATATATTAAACAAAAAATAAAATGTATCAAAAGAATTTTAATTAAACTCGTTTTTGTTTATTATAATTAATTTTATGCATTGTGAAATATTAATATCAAGTGATAAAAGAGAGTTTGAAAATAAAACAATTTAATTTTACATTTAATATAATTGTAACCACACTATAAAACAAAAATAATAAAGTAACACAGTTTTTTTTTAAAATACAACTAAAGCCTTTTTATTTTATTTTGATGATAAAATTCAAACAATAACAAAATTTTTTGTTACTTTTGTGTTCTCTAGAATTTATTATTTATTAAAATTAAGGCGACGTGTAGTTTTAAACAAAAAATATAAATAATTTAGGCTTAAATTATAGTTAAAACTGGAAATTAGAAAATTCTGTAAATTATTAATTTTTACGCAAGCTTAGTGAAGAAATAAAGATTCAATGAATAAATAATTTCTTTGAAGTGTTTAATACAAGTAAAAGATATTTAAAAAGAAAATGTAACGTAGTAAGATTATATTTTTTTTCTTATAAATTAAGTACGAAGATTATAGGTTTCATTATATTCAAATTTTATTTGAGAGTTTCTCTTTATTTATCATAATTAATAAATGAACAAATTATTGGTGTTTCTTCTTTGCGATGGAAATATATTAATTATTCATTGAGAATTCTTTTTATGAAACATTTTAATATAATTTCTCATCTTTTGTCCATAACGCAATTATGCGTAGAAATCAATATGAAATTGAAATAAGCATAAAATACAAACCTACGCATATTTCAATCAATTTTAATAAATTACGCGAAGATGACAGTTCATAAATTTAATCTGCCCGTGCAATTTACATCTTTCCCTGAATGCTGAATGTAATGTAAAGAAAAGAAGGGCATATCCTAACCCAACTTGTCATTTGCCATCAACATTTCAGCATGTGGCTGGCAGGGTATCTCGTCTCTTGAAAGCTTTACCTTATCATAAAGTACTCTAAGCGTCCGTGCTAGAATGTCTAGCGACGAATTTTCTGTGCATCCAAAAATTGGACCAACAGACTTTGGCACGACACTGACATTACTTCAAATCTGTATTGATCCGGCTTGTGACGTCATTTGGACTAAATCCGTGCTGGTACAACTAAATTGTTTTCAGGATTTTTCCTGATTTGTAATTAATTTTTAGACAAATTGACTAAAAAATTAATTTCACTAAAGCGCAGATACACGCGTTTATAGCAACCAACTGATATAAATTTAACATATATAAACGTAATAACCGATGGTCGTTATAACAGTGCTAAAAATAGTTACATTTTTATGAGAAAAACAAATAAAAAAGATAAACAAAAATTATCTTATGTAAATTCATAATAATTTTCATAAACATTTTATGAGAAATTAAAATTTCATATCCTTAAACGTAATAACCGATAGTCGTTATAACAGTGCTTACAAAATAAACGAAAAAAGTTTCATTTTTAATGAAAATCAAATAAAATAGATAAAAGAAAAACTATCGCATGTAAATTCAAAATGATTATAAATATTCTATAAGAAATTAAAATTTCGTATCCTTAAACGTACTAACCGATAGTTGTTAAAACAGTTTAAAAAAAATAGTTTTATTTTTAATGAAAAACAAATTAAACAAATAGATAAACAAAAAATAAAAAATATCGGATTTAAATTTAGAATAATATACAGAAACATTCAAAAAAAATTTTATATTCTTAATTTTTTTATATGCTAACTATTTATTTTTTCATATTTCTTTTTAAACAAATTTTTGTGCGCGCAAAGTAGAAAAAACGCTCGCTGTCCAAATTTTTATAAAATGTTACTTGTTTACATTCTTATGGAAATGTTTAGTCAAAAATTAATACCACTGTCGTTACCTACACATTTATTTCCTTCACAAGTCAATCTGACATATAATTGCTCTGTTAGTATATAACATAACCAAACAAAATATACCCTACTAAGGAGTATAGAAATAAAATAGGGCATTCATTTACAAAAACGAAATTAAAAATGCTTAGATTAGATTGAATAGCTCAGTAAGAATAGAAAATAACGACAAAT